>JARFXV010001712.1:255000-482500 GCA_031761425.1 Cosmopolites sordidus | reverse complement strand
CATCATCATAGTTTTACCAGAGCAAAGTAAAGCTTTTCAATAAAGTTTAAAATCAAATATGGATTGTATTGATAAATATGATAGAGTCGTTTTTATCTTTCTCTGTGCAACTGGACTGCATATTTGATAGACAAAGTTGCACAAGAAGCTTTCAAATGAAGACGTTTGGCGAACGTTTGTTTTGTATATTAGAAACTAGAAGCACAATCACCCTACGTCTTAATAATGTATCGGAGGTATAATCGGAAGCAAAAGTACTATAAAATTATAAATTCGTGAATATATTTGCTTTAAAGAACATAAAAAAGGATAATTAATAAAGATAATGCTAGAAAATAATGTATAATTAAAAAGATAGGGCAAATTTCACCTATAATCTAGAATTAAATTAACAATAACAAATAATATGAAAAAATTATCTAACTTTTGGTAGTGAATTTGTCTTTATCTTAACTTTTCGGTAAAAACATTTTTGATTTAAATTTTTTGAATTATGGACATGGAAATTTTAATATAATAATACTTAAATATTAATTAAAACCTCTATATATTATTTATTTTTGATAATCATTAATGAAACATATTTTAAAAGTTAAGCATATATGGGAGGTATGTCAGAATGCTAAAAAATATTTAAACATTTAGAAAAATATTATTTGCTCAATTCTTAAGCTACTGTGGAAATTTCAAATCGATTGACTAAGCCGTTCAAAAGTTATTACAATTTAAAATTATCGTAAAATAACTTAAACACGTTACACATATACAGAGAAAAGCTATCAAGCGTTCCAAACTTTCAGATGATTTAACTTAAACTGTTTGGAACCAATTTTGGACAGATTTATGAATAATCATTTGCAGGACTTTTGCCTCCGATTATATCTCCAAACTATCCTTAAAAATTAACGATAAGTTTTAGTTAATAATAACAATTCTGATACAGTTCTCTTACATTGTCAACTATTTGCCAACGTGGTGGTAGGCTCATAATGCTATTTTCCAAAAAATTAGCATGTTTGTTTCCAAAAAAAATATATACAGGGTGTTTTTCATATCTTATTTTGTTTAAAAAGATTTCCAGTTTAAACAATCTTGGAGGTAGCGAAATAAATAGTAATCCGAGAGTGCGTTGTCTGGTGAGTAAGGCGGATGGGACAAAATGCCATTTTTGCCAAGTTTTGATTGAAACGTGTGGTCGGATACAGTCGTGATGTGGTGAAATCCAGAAAAGCAAAAAAAAAACCCTAAAATAAATGCATTTATATCCAAATCTCGAATCGAAGCGAAATAGGGTAATATAAAAAGGTAAAGGGCAAGAGGTTAATAAAAAGTGTATACAATGAAAATTTAATTCACTTTAGAATTTAATAATTTTAATTGAGGAATTTGGAGCGATTTAAAAAATAAGGCACAAAGTAGGGAAATTACAAAAGCGGTAAAAAGGGTTTTTTTTAGAGATTTCGCATATTTAATCAACCTGATTTAAACTTTTACTGAAAACAGTTTGTTCGTATGGCGGTAAAGTTATTTGATTTATTTTTTTAATTAAAGTGAAGTATTTAATAATTACATGATATACTCATTTATATTTTAATTATAGCGAACATAATATTAGAGTGGTATTAAAATTAAATCGATCAAAGGTCTATGGAGTTGTACGGAAACTTTTCAGGAATTTATAGAGAGAGATAGAGAGAGAAACGCTAATAGCAAAGGTCAACAAATTTTAACTTTTTTGAGGTAATATTGATGAAAATAGGTGTATATGAATTATTTTGCACTTCAGTTCTTCTATTGGAACCTTTGGTGTGAAACACTAAACTTGAAGAGATTTACCACTAAACACCAAATCACTTTTTTTAAACTGCTCGGCGCACGTTTCGCTAACCATGTTAGCATCATCAGGAGATGGTTTAATCTAGATTAAATACTCTCCTGATGATGCTAACATGGTTAGCGAAACGTGCATCGAGCAGTTCAAAGAAAAGGATTTGGTGTTTAGTGGTAAATCTCTTCAAGGTTAGTATTTTGTAGTTCTAAATTCGAAAATGATAAGCTAATTATCGTAAAACGTACAGTTTTTTTATTAAAGGGGGTCGGTGGTGGGGAAAAAAGGAGACGACATATTTTTACAGTCTAATATTTATTTAATAAATACATGTAAAACGTGTTAAAACTATGAAAGATATTACTGAGGATCATGTGAATAAAAAATATATTACATGAGATGTCATACAATGGCAAAACTTTCACTTTTCCTCTTGAATTCTGTAGTATCATCTCTTTTTAAAAACCAGCAGTAGTCACTCAACATAAATGGGTTCCAGCATCCCTGATACCTTCCTTAAAAAATCCAAATGGGAGTGTAAAAATGCATTTTTAAGGACAGTTTAGTTGTTATCTTTCTTGTTGCCCAAAAATCCTTTCACTATACTTACAAGACACTTCCAAGCTGCAAATTCCTGTTCATTTAATTTTTCTTGAAAAAGGAAATCACCTAGAAGCTTCCTTATTTGAGGTCCAATAAATATGCCTTTAAAAGAAGTTCTATGAAGCCAACCTTTCTTACTGTGATGTTTTTTTGCCCTACTATTTATATTTAATGCGATTTAGTATGGCTGCAAGTTTGTCATAGGTTTTTTTCATTGTCACTGAATGGGCTAAAGGAATAGATGAGTTTTGTTTCCATTCTCTATAATCTAATCTATGAAAATACCCCACTCTGAAGATACAGGTTCCATAATAAGCTCATTCATTAAACCATCAATATCAAAACAGACACATAGCAATCCTTTCATTTTATAAAAACTTGAAAGTATTACATTCCGTTTTCGGTAAAGTTAAACACTTCAAGGAATCAAGACGTTCACGGTCACATACCAAACCATTTAATTCATTATTACAGTTATTAAGTGAGGTTAAGTTAAGTAAGGTGAGGAGTTCACTGGTAGTTGTTAAAAATGTTGGATCACAAGTGGTGCTCTCAGAAAGTTGTGGATCAGATCATGATGAACAATTAAAATCATCGGGAAATATGTTGTCCAGGTTTAAAGGCCAGTATGAGGATTTGGCCTAAGTGTAGAAGGCAAATTTGGATACTCAATTGTCCCTTTACTTTTTTGATATCGCTTTTTTTTTGGTGATACAAAAGTAGCAATCACCTACATGCCAGCAAGTTCAATCCACACGAAAGTAGCAAATCAGAAATTTATTTATTTTACAACTCATTGAAATGTGGAGTGGATATTGTGGACAAAACCATCCCACTTCTGATATAAGTAAGAAACGATGACTGTTCATAAAAAGTTTGCGAAAAGAACTAGCAAAAGACCACATGTTTTCCAGGGCAAATTTGTCGGGACTGCACACGTACATGTGCGACACCCCTGCGAAATATTCTGAAACCAGAAGGCAAGATGAACCTGATCCTCTTCCAAATAAGAGGGGTCATTGCTAATATTGTAAAAAAGGCAATACACGCTGCTTTTGCAAATACTCGCTCTACATTGAGCACATTTTAACCTGCTGTAGAGAGATGTGTGTACCAACAAGTGAATAATTAAGGTTAAAGTTTAGGTTGTTACAGTTTCTGTAAGGAAATTTTTTAATGATACCCATTTGCATTTTTTGATAATTTTAGGTCACTTGACTGAGAATTTATTGTTTATGTTTTACATTTTGCAGTTTTTTTTATATTTATTTCAATGTGTTAAAATAAAATGGTCAAAATTAGACTTTTATATGTCCATGTTACAATAAAATAATGCAAAATATAATCTTGGAATATAAGAATCTATGGAATAAAAAACGATAAAACAAATGTAATAAGCAAGTAAAAAAAAATTGGCAAATTTAATAATAAAAGCAAAAAAATACTTTGTCAAATTTAGACCATCGTCGTGTAATTTTAAATAGGTCGTGGATTGTAGTGTTAAACAAAAACAAGCATCTTTACTGCCAAAACATTTCATTAGATTTTTTCGCCTCTTCCCCAGTTCTAAAAGATTTCCCATTTAAACGATTTTGAAGACTGTAGTCTGAGCGTGCAATGATGAATAAAACATCTCAATTTAAGCTCAACAATTTTTGCTGGATGCTGATTTAAACATGTGGTCATGCACAGATTAAAGTCGGCGCGTTTTTTTCTAGTTGCTACTTTCTTTTGATCTGATGATAATTGTTAGTAGTTAAGATCAGTGTTGATAGTTTAGTTGCGTGGAAGAAGCACATACTGTTAGGGTTCTTTCCAGTCCCACTAAGCGCAAACCGTAATATTCTTCGGATGAAGGCCGTCTTTCGCCCTAATTAAAATCGCTACTCTCGCAACACCCATATTTTTTTTCGGTGCGCGTTGTTGTACACAACACAATTTTTATTATCGCTTACCATTCTGTCCAGAAATAGAGTTTGAAATTTTTTTCTAAGCGAAAAATCGTACCACGAGATTCGGTCTAGCAGATTTCGCTCGCTAATATTATGAGAGACCCACACAACGTATAGGCAAATGTACACATTTTTCAGACGTTTTAAAAAAGCTCGATTTGCTAATATATAACAGATCGATAAACAGAGAAAAAACTCGATATATATATATATATATATATATATATATATATATATATATATATATATATATATATATATATATATATATATATATATATATATATATATATATACCGTGTGTCCCAGCCAAATGGAATAAATTCGTTAATAAATAAATGGGGGCGTGTTCGAAAAAACGCTCGAAAACCTCGATTGGTATTTTTAGATGCGCATTTTTTTCAACAAAAATTTTTTATGCAGGGTGTGTCATGTAACAGTAGCCAATACCAACTTTCTTATTTTAAATACAACACCCTGTATATTATTTAATTTTTGGATTCTTCAGGAAATTCTAGACATATTTCATGTAAAATATCCTAGACTTATCTTCAACTGTTTTGAAAATATTAAGTGTTTTCAGATTTATTGCAAAAATTAACTGATTTTTTTTATTTATTTTTTTGAAAATTATTTGATTACAGAAATTCGCTACAACACACAATAGAAAGATGGTGTTGGCCTCTGTTACATGACACACCCTGTATAAAAGATTTTCGTTGGAAAAAATGCACAACTACACTTTTTGTTAACACTGTAAACAAAATTGTGGAAATTTCAACACTATTTAGTTTTTGAATAAATTTTTTATTTAAAACATTTAATATAACAAATGCTCGAATTGTGAACCCTGGACGTCCTGGCAACACCCCAACCTCAAGTAAAACTGATTCCTGACATTATTTAATGTTTGTGGCGTAATTGACCTAATGCTGTCAGCAATGCGTCCTCTTAAATCATTCATATCTTGTGGCTTGGTTTTGCATACGACGCTTTTGAGATATCCCCATAAAAAAAAATCCAACGGAGTGAGGTTCGGGGACCTTGGTGGCCATTCTAGTGGCCCTCTTCTCCCAATCCATCGATTTGGAAACACATTATCGAGGTACTGCCGCACATTAACTTGATAATGGGGGGGTGCTCCATCTTGTTGGAACCAAATTGTGTCGGCTAGCAATTGAGGATTTCTGCTATTAGGGTACAAATTTATAAGATTTGGAATGAGCTGATTTTGGAGAAAGTATAAGTAATTTACCCCATTTAAATTTTGATCGAAAACTATTGGACCAATTATTTGATCTCCTATAATACCTGCCCAGACATTAATCTTTTCAGGTCTTTGTGTGTGAATTTCCCGCATCCAGTGAGGATTTTCTCTCGACCAATAACGACAGTTCTGGCGATTGACATGCCCATGAAGAGTAAAAGTAGATTCATCAGAAAATAAAACGTTTTCCACCCTTAGAAGGTTGTTGTCTATTCTGTGTATCATTTGTTCGCAAAACTCCATTCTCCTGTCGAAGTCGTCTTCACTAAGCTCTTGAGTAGGCGGTAGCTTATACGGCTGCATTTTATTCTCTTTCAATATTCTGGCAACCGAAGAGCGACCAACATTGTTTTCCAAGGCAACTTGTCGAGATGCACACACATCAAAGAAAACTAATTTAAAAGGCACCTTACCTTTGAAAACCTGATTTGTTATCTTTGCCTATTTGCTGATAATGTTCGAAGAAGTAGTTAATATTTCCGAAACAGCTGAAGAAAAGTCTAGGATGTTTTACATGAAATATGTCTAGAATTTCCTGAAGAATAAAAAATTAAATAATATACAGGGTGATGTATTTAAAATAAGAAAGTTGGTATAGGCTACTGTTACATGACACATCCTGTATAAAAAAATTTTGTTGAAAAAAATGCGCATCTAAAAATACCAATCGACATGTTCGAGCGTTTTTTCGAACACGCCCCCATTTATTTATTAACGAATTTATTCCATTTTTACGGATTTTACGGAAACTTTATGTATGTTCATAAGAAATGCTAAATATCCTAATATACTGTTTTTATTTTTCAGGTGAATAGCATAGTCCACAGTCCCTTTTGATCAACTTACGTATGTAAACTAAATGTATAAATTCGTTTATAATTGTTAAGCATTACATTTTATAAATCAAAAACACTATATACGATATTTTAGTAGTAACACGATATTTTAGTAGTAATAAAGAAATTATTTATTAACCCAATATGTACTATAAAACGCTCACCAATTTTCAGAATCTAAAAATAATGTACCGTTACTGGAAATATGTAAGACTGAAAAAATAAAGTAACGTATGCGGAATATAGTTTATTTTTTCATCGAAAATACAATTTCATATTATTTTTTCTTATTATATTAATCCTTTTATCGATAACCAACGGCCTAGATTGGTTCTTAATGGCACAATTGGTGTTTTTTTTATACCATTGATTTCCCATTAGTATCGAAATAGAAGCACCTGATCCAATCTCACCGTAATCAAAATTGTCATGCAATCGAAACTACAAATAGTTTTATTAAAATTATATTTTATTGAATCATTTTTTTTAACAATAATTTTATTATTTATTATTATTATTCACGTATGGGCCCTAGTGGACTACGCGAAGTACAATTAGAGGCGTTTGTTGTTGTTAGCCTTCCTTTGCGCCCATACTAATTTCATTCTTTCGCTATGAGCTTTTTTCCTTTCGTCAGACCAAGTTGTTCCAGTCTTCCTACATTTTTATCTCTGGCCAACCTTCCAAACGTTAACCTTGTGTCTGAAACAGCCTCTATCCTGAATTTCACTTTGTGTAATATTTGCTGATCTTAGGTCCTCTTTAATTGCAGCAATCCATTTAATTATTTCTACTTTAGCTCTACTCCTATTTTCATAAAATTCGACTATTTGTCTAGTTAACCTACTCGGATTCATCCGTTTTATGTGTTCGTAAAACTTAAGTCTTCTTTTTCTCATATCGCTATGTATATCTGTGTATTGTTTGATTTCTTTGTTGTCTCGACGTCGGTGTGTTGTGCTATTTATTTGTTTGGGGCCTAGGATTTTTCTTATGATTTTTCTTTCCTTCTTTTCAATGTCCTCGATGTCCCTCTTTCTATTCAAATTGAGCGTTTCTGCAGCATATAGACATTCTGGCTTAATAACTCTGTTGTAATGTCTCAGTTTTGTGTTTTTAGATAGGCATTTCTTGTTGTAAAAATTTTGTGTAAGTCTCAATGCCGTTTCCATTTTTTGACATCTACCCTTATTGGCCGCTTTTTCCAACCCATTTTCCATGATTATTTCACCCAAATATTTGAATTGAGAAACTCGTTTGATGTTGCAATATTTTGTTTTTAGAAATGGTGTTCTTAGTCTGTTGCAGGTCATGTATTGTGTTTTTTCAAAGGAAATTTGGAGTCCTACATTTTCTGCTGTTTCTTTTAGGATTTCAATCTGTTTCTGAGCCGTTAATACATTTTGAGCTAAAATTGCTAGATCATCAACAAATGCCAGACAATCAATTTTCATGTTGGTTCTCCCCAGTTTAATGGGCTAGTCAATATTCAGGGCCGACTTTTTTTCACGCCACTCCTGTATTACTTTTTCTAGAACACAGTTAAATAAGAGTGGCGAGAGTCCATCCCCTTGTCTCACACCAGTTTTAATTTCGAACGGCTCTGAGATGTCACCCATGAATTTAACTTTTGACCTTGTGTTAGTTAACGTTGCTTTAATAATTGCCAGCGTTTTCAGATCTAGTCCTTATTCTTTCAAGATTCGGAATAAAGATTCGTGGTCAATAGAATCATATGCTTTTTTGAAATCCACAAATGTACGGACGAGATTTTTATTGTACAGTTTTTTATGTCTTAGAATCAAGTTCAGATTCAGGATCTGTTCAGGGCAGGATCTGCCCGGTCGAAAACCTGCTTGATATTCACCAATGTTAGGTTCTAACTGTCCCTGTGCTCTGTCTAGTAGACATTGAGATAGAATCTTGTAACAAACTGGGAGAAGAGATATCCCTCTATAGCTGTTTACATCCGTTCTATCTCCTTTCTTATGTAGTGGATTAGAGCATCTTTCCAAGCTTCCGGAATCCGTTCGGTTCGCCAAACTTCTTGTAGAATTTTGGTTATTTCCAGTTCTTTGCAATTGTCTTGGTTATTTAGAGCTAATTGTCCGTTTTCTTTTTGGAAGCAAAGACTTTGGGGTTGATAGTCTGATAATTTAGTTTTAAATGTTTTGTAAAAGTTTCGGGTGTTATTTTTTTGGAAATCTTTTTCTATTTTATTAAGTTGATTGTTTTCATATTTTCTTTTAGTTTGTCTAATTAGCTTCGATGTTTCTTTTCTTACTTCCAAAAAGATGTTATAGTTTATTGCTATTTTTTGACTGTTCCCCAGTTTTGACTGTTTGACTTGATCCCACCACGGATGTTTTCTACGTTTTTGTAAAGGGACCAAATTTAAGGCTGTTTTAATAATTTTGTGTTTCAATTCTTGCCAGTTCTGTGCTGGTTGTTTATCAAGCTCTTCTGTTAGGGCTGGTTTTATTTTCGTTGGGTTAAACTTTGGTAATTGCAGCCTCTTTTGAATAAGTGTTCGAGGTTTTAAGATAAGTTTGCTTTCCTGACTTAAACATTCAAAATCTCTTTATAATAGGGGTACGAAATGGCAACATGGTTAATTTGAAATTCACCCATGCACGTGTTTGGGCACCTCCAGGTCTTATGTTTTCTTATTTTCTTCTTAAAATGGGTTGACATTATTTTTAGATTAAACTGCGAACATAGTTCAACCAATCTTCTACCATTATGGTTAGTCCATTTATGAGCGGGAAAACTGCCGATTGTTTTACTGTACAATTTTTGAGATAGTCTTTTCCAGAATTTCCCAGGACTTATTTACTTTTTCAGGATTAGATTTATTTTCTTCGTTAACTGGGAGATGTGCATTGATTAATGTATAGTTTTTGTTAGCACACTTGAGGGATAGTGTCATAAGTTGATTATTTACTGGCTGGACATTTGTTATAGAACCAAGAATGTTTCTTGAGACAGCAAATGCAACACCGAGATGTGGTGTGTTTTTGAGTTCGTTTTACTTTTAAAAAGTATGTAGTTGCCAAGTTCCAAGGTATTATCATCTGTCAATCTGGTTTCTTGCAAAGCTAAAATTTGGATTTTTTGCTGAATTAATGTTCGCCCCAATTCGTGTAGTTTTCCTGGACGCAGGAGAGAATTGATATTTACCGTTCAAAAGAAAGTTTTTGTTTTCGGTTTCAGACGTTGGCCAGAGGCCTCCGACTTCCTCTGAAAGATTTTGCGTTTAAGCCCGGACGCCCCAGAATCCGAAAGTCCGGTTGTACCAGCAAAGCTGGCAGAGGATTGTCTACCTCCTGAGGTAATTTTGTAATTACTAGAACGTTTCATCTTGTACTTTGAATTAAAGGTTTGAACCGTGACGATTCAGAGGTTAAGACTGGAGGGGTTAGTTCCAGAATTTAAATATAAGCCGCACCACTGGTGAACAGACGCTGACCAATCAACTGCTGGATACAAGTCAGACGCTAAGTGGATTTAGTTTTTTTGCCTTGGTTCGGGGCTGCTTATTTTGAGATATTCGCACCTGTCCATTAATATCTAATGGAACTTTCACTACCCATCACCCGTGACCCGTCCAATACCTTAGGCGAGGTATACTGGATAATTATTTTATTATATTAATAAGTTCTTGACGTATGACGCATGTACGCATGACAATTGTTTCCACACACTGTGTCTTTTTCAAATACACACTAAATTAAACTGTTTACTTATGTAAACGTATTACTAATATAATAAAAATTTACTATTGTAAACAGTTTAATTTAGTGTGTATTTGAAAAAGACACTGTGTGTCGAAGCAATTGTCATACGTACAAGTTTTAAATATAGTGGAAATTTAGATATTAATCTTAATTTTTTATCCAAAAATATATTCTGTAGGCGAATATCACAATATTTTTCGTATTTATGGAAAAGCTCTCCAACATTTCGAAACCACTAGGCGTATTTACGGGCAACGATACCCAGAAATACAGTTCCAGCTCGACAAACATTTGTCCAGATTTCTCAAAAACTTATGAATACGGGTAGTGTGGCTCCAAAATTTCAAATGTGCGAGTGACACCAGGAAATCGGTCCTCAAGTCGAAGAAATTATTTTATATATTGTCGACTCCAGAAGTATTTGAAGTGTGAAGTCTACATTTTGAGTTAAATATTTTATCAGTCGACGAAGCTTCCCTCACCAGGAATGGAATGGTAGGCATTTTGAACAGATACCTTAATAAAACAATTTATTATGTACTTCTTAATACGACGTTTGAAAATTTTTTTGTAACAAAACAAACAAAATTATATTTTTTCTTTTATTGGGTTTTTTGCCACGATCTAAAACTCAAAAAATATCAAAAATATCTGTTCTAATGTACGTAAAGAATCAATGGGTAAAAAACAAAAACAAAACGGAGACAAATTTCTCAGTAATTCTTTTTTTTTGTAAGAAATTTACCTAACGAACAAAAATTTAAAAAATATACAAAAATTTTCTAAAATAAATACAAACTTTTCATCGTTAACATTTCGGGAGGTCTTCCCCCCAGAAAAAGAATCGCTGAGAAATTTGTCTCCGTTCTGTTTTTGTTTCTTACTCATTGATTTTTTATTTACATAAGATCAGATATTTTTTGAGTTTTAGATCGTGTCGAAAAACCAAAAAAAAAAAAAATGAAAATGTCACAATCATTCAGAAAATACTTAAACAAAATTAATTCTCAACGTATGGAAAAAAAGAATTCGGAACTATTAGATTTTATATTGAAATAAATCCTTAAGAGGCCAATGTAAAAAAACTGAATCTCTTCGGTGGAAATAAACACGGCAATTGAAATAAGAATTGCCTAAGTTGAATGCAGTTGTAAAACGTTTTGACCTGTTTTTGGAGGAGATGGTTGAATTTTGTATAAAGATTTTAGGGTAATTTTTGTACTATAAAATGTAAAGAATCTTTGGTTAACTTTATGAAAATATTTTCCCTTACACCCTGTATAAATAAAGGTATAATACAATCATTTTTTGTATGTTTCTCGGTACTTGTTGAAAGAAACTCTTGTTTTATTTTAGTTTTTCCGTGTTTTGTAAATTAGCGTATCGATAGAGGAATAATCTAGGTTAGTCTTTAATAGCGCAATCGCTGTTGTTTTATTAATATTTCGATTTCTCATTATTATCGATATACAATCAACTGATTCGATCGCATAGTAATCTAAACAGTCATGCCATAGAAACCAAATATATTTGTATTAAAATAATGTTTTATGAGAGAATCTTTAACGGTAATATCTTCATATTATTATGTTCGAATTAGAATAGAAAAAAACTACTGGAATAAATTATTATTAACAATAAAAATATATTTAAATGCAGCAAAGAAAGCAGCAAGTATTACTCAGTTAATAAGTATGAAAAGTCTAGAGTGATTTTGGGCATTTTGGAGAACGAAAACTTGCGATATATTATATTTGTTTTGTATACCATGACCATATTATGCGGGGTGTGAAGGAAATAACTTTCATAAATTGTATCTATGATTTTTCAGATTATTTGAAGAAAAATTTTACTTACAACCAGGGTCAAAAACCTAAGGGATTCCACGAAAAACAATGCAAGTTAAATCAAATAAAGTTAGTAAAAAAGTTATGTTTTTAAACAAATATGTATAACAGCATATTTGGCGAATAATTATTGATTATTATTTAACTAGTAAACTGAAAATAAACTAATGAACATTGTTAAACAATTTTTTAAATCAGCCATACATCAGGTAAAAATAAAATTGTAACATTGTATTGACTAATTAAGATGATCCCCTTGACAAGGATTTTGGCGACAAAAATACTTTATTTTTGTATATACTTATTTTATTGGACATATTTAAATTCAATTTAAACCCAAAATTGTATTCTTTACGCAAATATCATGATCGACTTCTTACTGACGGAGAAGCTGCTGCCAACCAGATTAGAAATCTACCAGGACAATTTTAATATGTTCAGAAAAACAGGTTAGACGTTGTCAGGTTTGGATAATTGATTTAAATGGAAGATATTTTGAACATTCAGTTTAATGAAACAATGAATCGTGTATTCCTTAATGCGACGTGAATAGTTTAAACCGTATTATGGTGAAAAATATTAGTGCTGGTAATTTCAACTTTGACATTAAACGACATTAATGTGTAAGTTTTCATTTTTTTTTGTAACAAAATAAATTAAATGCATGTTGAAACTTATGGAATAAATGCCTATAAAAATATTATATTTAGATTTATTTTTAAATATCATCTTCACAAGACAATGAAACAAAAAACTGAATTAATAAAATAATTTCACATTGTTTGGAGTATTACATTGATATGTACTTTCCTCTTAGAAAAGTAAGAATGTCCAATGAGGGTCAATTTAAACGTTGGTTAACAAGACGTATCAGAATATCATCTATTACTTTAAAAGAATTGTATCGAACGAAACTATTATCCGGAGCCGAACAAGATGTTACACATTATAGGCCATGCAAAATAATTTATAGAAAGATTATAAGGAGGGTTAAACTGCTTTAAAATGCAAAACAATATTTTGAAAGGGAGAACAAATCAAAAACTCCTTGGAAAATAATAAACAATAACATTAAAAAAACCGCAATGCAAGAACTAAGATAAGCGCCATAAGAGAGGAATATGGAATTACTTTGAAAGACAAGTATGAAATTGCAACTTGTTTTAATAAATACTTTGTTAATCTTCCTAAGAACGTGTCGGTGAGTTCAATGACTGCTACTAGGGTAAGAGAAGTAACTCAAATTCAAAACTCTATGATATTACGGCCAGTAACCAATATGACATAAGTGAAACGGTAAACTTCTGTGGGACTAGATAATACTCCTTCAGGTGTACTGAAGAAGTCTATCAACTCATTAATAATACCGTTAAGATATCTAGTGAATTGGTAAGGGGCAAAAACCAGTATTTTTCCAAGGGCATAAAAACATCAAAAATAATTCCTCTCTTCAAGAGAGGTGACCGGCTCTCCTTCTCCAACTATAGACCAATAGCTATTCCACCCACATTTTTCTAAACTATTGGAGCGTATTGTGTATGAGCAGATCGTGTCCTTTCTGTGCGCTTTAATATATTGAAATCATCACAGCACGGGTTTCGAAGTGGTCAATCTACACATTCCGCAATCTGTGAATCTGTGTTTTAAACAATATATATGAAAACATAAACAATAATTGTAAATGTGTTTTACGGATCTTAGTAAGGTTTTCGATCTGGTAGATCATGCTATACTGCTCGACAAACTTTATGACTATGGCTTGAGAGGGCGGGTGAGAGAGTGGTTGCAATATTACTTGCTTGACCGATACCAAGTTGTACAGATTGATAAAGCAATATCTGAAAGATTAAGGATTATTTTTGGAGTGTCCCAGGGATCTGTTTTGGGTCTACTATTGTTTTAAATTTTTATTAACGATCTGCCAGATGTTTGTAGTAGTGGAAATATGGTAATGTTTGCTGAATATAGCAGCTATTTAACAGAAAATAAAAGCATGCAGGGAGCAACTAAAACGGTTCTTTTGTAACGGGAAATTCTTAATAAATTTTATAGTTTACGAATATTAAATTATCCCTTAATGTGAACAAAACCAGTTTTATTACTTGTACTCCTCGAATACACACTATAATGAAGTCATATTTACTAAAAATGAACGGCAAATCTATACAGAAAACATCCTGTACTAGATTTCTGGGTGTTCATGTCGATAACAGACTTTGCTGGGATGAACACATAGCTGAACTATGCAAGAAATTAGCTGCTGTCTCATATGCTGTTTATAGGTTGAAACGGGTTGGTACCACAGATATTGTGCATTCATATTACTATGCAGAATTTTACAGTCGCGCTAGATATGATTTGATATATTGTTGTGGGTCGTTTTATCTGATGCGTGTTTCCAAAATACAAAAAAAGACAATTTGAATGATGGGTGAGGTGTCACTGCTGGCAACATGTCGACAAAGTTTTAAACAGTGCAGGATTTTGACCCATCATCTTTGTTAGGCGAAATTTTCTAGCATTCGTGAAAAATAGTGATTTCTATCACTATGACACACGAGGCTCTGATGAACTTGCCTTCGTCGAATTTCTTGTAAGTCAAAGTTTTTATACTTTAAAATATATGTCTTATCAATAATTAGATTCAATACTTATTTATGTATACAATGTTTATTTGTGTATGATTATCAAATCGTGTATTATTTCTGAGGTCGGATCACTAAACAATCTGACTTAATCATGGATATTTTGTATTGTTGAGGGAATTGAATAAATACATTAATAAATTATTATATTATATACCTTATTAAGAATAAAATATTTATATGCAGATTTAATTGTTATGTATTCTTTGTATGTCATGCATATTTGTATTGTCTTGAGGATTTAATAAAATTATTATTGTTATTCTGCTCATCCTTGCTGTAGAATCTCAGCACATGCTGGTCGATATTCCAATGCCAATATGAAAAAGCAATTCAGCTCCTCTCACCTTAACATAGTTTTTTACGCACAATATGACACGTCGGCAAGAGCACGGCACGTTGTCCCACTATGGCAGTCGATTTCTTTTCCTTCGGCGGATATAACGAAGGGCACTGCATCTACCTTACTCAGTTTCCATTGGATCTTCAAGTCGTATGCCAGATTTTCATACTTTGTGAATCTCGGTTTTTCTAATGTTGTGAGAGAGCGGCACTGCGATGTCAATTATAAAAGTTGTTTTCTCCTTTTTGTTGATCAGAACAATATCTGGCCTATTATAATCCACCATTTGATCAGTAGTGATTGGTCTGTCCCAGTAGAGAATAGTATCAAACGATTCAAGTACAGGAGAAGGCGAGTACTTATAATATGGAGGAGGTGCGCTTTCTAAGAGCGAGTATTTTAGTGCTATTTGCTGATGTATGATTTTTGCCAGGTGATTATGCCGTCCTAAATAAGCATTAGGAGCAAGGGTCGGGCAACCACCAATAAGGTGCTCAATCGTTTCCCCCAAAGTACCGCATTTCCTGCACTTATCTGCTACGTCCAAGTGCAGTATATGCCTTTCATAGTTCCTTGTTCTTTCTTTTTCTGGGTACTATAGTCCATCAGTCAGCCACTTTAGAGACAATTGTTCGTCAATGGTGTCATCTTCCAGTGACTTAGGAAACCTTCCATGTAACGTTTGCCCTTTCGATTCTCAAACGCAATCGGTGAGTGTTGTTCTGCCATCAATACGGTTATGTTTATTTAGGTTGAGTGGGGTGAAACACCGGTCCTCATTTGCAACCAATTTTAGCGTACTGTTTGATTCAATGAAGTGTTTTCTCATCCTTATTGTTTTTTTTTACACAGTTGTGGTAAGAACTCCAAGTACCCGGGTGTAACCAAGAATACTTGGGTGTCTACTGACGGTCAAGGACGCGTCTGACTATTCCGACTGTTCCCAATATTATTGCTTTTTGCATCCATACTACTGCCCTTTTTGTGATACCTAGTTGTTCGAGGTTCTGTATTAGGAATTTGTGGATTAGACCATTAGCGCTCACCACAAATGGAAGGATATTAACGCTATCTAGGTGCCATATATCGTTGATTTCAAAAGCCAGGTCTCTATATTTTTTCCCTGTATGCTCGGTCTATATTTTGATCTAAAGGCACAGAGAAGTCAACTATTGTGGCTTGATTAGCTTCTTTCTGGTAGAGCACTAAATCTGGTCTATTTGCTTGCACCTTTCTGTCAGTTCGAATCTGCAAGTCCCAATATAATTTAATGTCTTGATTTTCTAGAACTGGTCTGGAAGCGTATTGATGATATGGTGTGAATGTTGTTAGTAATCCATGTTTCAGACATAGAAGTTGTTGAATAACTTTACCCATGGAATCATGTCTTGATAGGTAGCTGGTGGGGGCCACATAGGTGCAACCCGATATTAAATGTTGTATCGATTCCTCGTCTTTATCACATTATCTGTATTTGGAGGTTGGTATGTTTTGTTTCATGATGATTCTAACATAATTTCTCGTGGGTACAACCTGATCCTGTATTGCCATTATAAATCCTTCTGTTTCTCCAAAGAGATAGCCTGAGGTTAGATAGGTACTTGTAGCCTTGGAGTCAACTTGTTCTTGATTGTTTATCGCGCCACTTGGTTTTCATCATTTCAAATGCATTTTCTGGTTCCGGTTGCGGTGGTTCAGCCAGCCGAAGAGGAGTGTACTTTTTATCCAATACTACAGCTGCTCGATATATGGGTGAGTGTTTTCTATAAAAGTAGTTCTTTAGGCTTTGACATTCCCTTTCGTGTATCACTTCCAAACAACCCAGTTCTCTACCGCCTTTCTCTCTTTGTAGATAAAACCGCTCAATTGCAGCATTGGGATGATGCATTCTGGCTCTTGTAAATGCGCTTCGAATTTTTCTGTCTAATCTCTGCAGGTCTGTCTTTGATTATTTTAATATTCCAAATGTGTATGTGATAGATGGGATAGCCCAAGTGTTAATAGCTATAATTTTGTTTTTTCCTGAGAGGTGTGTATTGAGTACTGCGTTAACTCTTTTTAATAATTGTATTTCAACTTTTTCTTTATTGTCATTTTGTTTGATGTCTAGGCCCTGGGTAATGCCTAGATATTTATAGTGGCCTTCTGGTTCTAATGTTTTCAGTTTTGTACCATCAGACAAAGTCAAATTTGTGGTGGAAATTATTTTTCCTTTCTCTACCTGTAGTGTCGCACATTTGTCTAGTCCGAAGTTCATAGCAATTGTCGTGCTGAATTCCCTTAGTAACTCTAGCACTCCCTTAAGTTGTTCTTTCCCTTTGACATTGAGCTCAACGGATTTAACGCCATACAGAACCAAACGGGACTACTTCCCTTGAAAAATTCCCCCGCGTTTAGAATTTGTTCCGCAAAGTAAGATTCAGATATTCCTTTACTGATATGGATGTGCGCCATGTGCTCATAAGATACTCAAGCAGTCGACACAGAGTTGGGTGGATTCCGTATATGTGAAGTATGCTGCTCAGCCATGAATGTAGGACTGAGTCAAAAGCCTTCTGATAGTCAATCCACGCGGTAGATATGGTACACTGGCACATAATATTTGGGGTTGCCGCATCGTTCCTGCCTAATGTAGGTCTTTTCAAATTGCCCTAGTTCTTGAAAACGACATGATGTTCAAACTCATATTATTTCATCACTCTTAACAGAACTGCAAGAATCGTGCTTAGTACTGTAGCATACAAAAAAGACCTTATGATGTGATAAAATCAGCGTTTTTATACCGAGTACTTTACCATGTTTGTAATCACGTACATAAACATCAACAAGCAAAATGTTTATCATCTGTTGTGTTCAAGACATGTTCACTGTAGAAAGTATAGTTTCAGTTTGTTCCAATAGTGTTTGCTGGAATTGGCAATTATATGTTCCCCAGGATGACCGTACATATTATTTAGTTATTATAGCAATTATTTATCTTCTATTGTTATCTACATAAGTAATGATTTGTTAAAGCTCTAGTTTTACCTAATTCTTGTCTATTTTGTGAAATATCGTGTCGATAAAAATATAGCCTCGATTGGCCTATAATGGCACGATTGATGTTTTTTTAAACGATCGATTTTCCATTAGCATCGAAATAAAATTACATAATTCAATAACACACTAATCAAAATGGTCATCCAATGGAACTAAAAATAATTTTATTGAAACAGCTTATTACACAATATTAAACTGTAACATCGCGATTTATTATGTACCATTTAGAGCAAGAAAATATTATAGACTATTAATTTGTACATTTGTCAAAATTGAATTAAAAAAAACTAATAATTATATTAAAACCTATTGTTAAAATATCTATGACCGTCAAAAGTAAAAGAAAAAACATCACTGCGACGGATATCTTTATATCACCGACACTTTTCTAATCTAACAAAAAAAAAAGAAAAATTATTTCGCAGGGTTTTGAGTTTCTATTGCCGGATATTCCGTGTTATATATTGTGTTACGGTAAGCACAAGTCTTTAGGAAACTCTAGAAAGAAAAATTATAAGGACTCAAGTCCAGATTCTTTGGAGGCCAAGCAATATCACCTCACGATATGAATTTCTTAAGGAATGTAGTTTCCATCACAAGTCTTGCAATTGTAGCCAGGAAATATCTTTAACTGTGGCGCTGCGAAATATTTTTATTTATTTTCAGTTCTGCTGCCTTAACAGTTGCAGAACGACCACTATCCTCCTGAAAAATAAGGGTCAGTTTTGTCACATGCTGACATCGGTCACAAAATGTCCCTTTTAGCTAACGGAGCTGCAGTTCACTAAAAGTTTGCTGCTTGAATTGAGGGTTTCTTCGCTTCTGTAATTTTTCATTCAAAAATAAAATTTTACGAATCTCTTTAACAAAACAAAATCTTTTTCACTCTTCTGTGGCTTAGGTTTCATACCAGATATAAAGCAGCTGAGCGCAGTTGAAAGTTTGTCAAAGAAAGGATATTGAAAAATCTTTGGTACGTTTTTAATCTGGTTTGCAGCAGCTTCTCCATAAGTAAGAAGCATATCGCGATATTCGCGTAAGAAATACAATTTTGGTTTTAAGTGGAATTTAAAGACAGGCTCTGAAAAAATGTTTATCGCCAACATTCTTTGTCCTTGGAATCAGCTTAATTAGTCCATGCGATTTTGCTACTTCTACTTTGGCTGATGACGTGATTCGTATTATTTTTTTATTTGTTTATGTTTTGCTTGTATTGTTTACATTTATGTTCACTAGTATATTGGTAGTTTATCATTATCGTAAGGAACATTTTCCTTTCAAATGATCTGAAGAATCATTGATTAAATTTACAAAGGTTACTTCCTTTACAACCTGTATAATAGTATTATATGTGTTTATTAAAGTAAGTGGTGAAAAAAAGTTTCAGGAAAGTAATGAACAGAAATGGACAATGAAATTATAAACTCAAAATCTATAAAGATGATAGAACTGGAGAGAGCAATAAGGAAGGCAAGGATAGGGAAAGTTCCAGAACATGACAAAATAACCATTAAAAAAAAAAAAAAAAAAAAATATATATATATATATATATATATATATATATATATATATATATATATATATATATATATATATATATACATATATATATATATATATATATATATATATATATATATATATATATATATATATATATATATATATATATATATATATATATATATATATATAGTAGTATAGTTCTTTTATATGAGTTTTTTGACTTCTTTGGACTGCGGCCAATGAGACAAACCTTCCCCACACCTTTAACACAGCAAAATCATCCACCTACAACTTCATATTACCCTGACTTTCTTTACCTGGTTCATCTTCTCCATCTTCTGATATAGAAAACAGTCCACCAAGATCTGAACTCGAATTGTCAACGGAGTAGGAATCACTGCCAGAGGAGGACGTCAGTAATGATGGCTTTTTTTTTAGCTTGCTTCGTCTTAAGCTTGGCTGGTGGGAATAATAGATTTTCTCACATTTTCCGGATTTGCCAATTTATTATTTTCCTTCTCCGCTTTCTATTTTTCTTGTTCCTCAAGATGTTGCTTATGAGGTGTTGATGTGAGTGTCAGTAACTTCAAGCCTCTGTCTGATATCTTCCTCTTTATGCTAATTCTGAGAAGCGGAATTATCTCTTGTGGTGTTGTAACCACTGACACAGGATCTCAAAGAGTCGCCGTTGAGGATCTCTCAGCTGGTTCAGGTGATGCAATATCAAGCAGCAAATCACGTTAAATCAATATTGATGGTCTCTCAGCTGCTCCTGAGGGTGATGCATTAGCTGACACAGTAGTATATGAAATCGATGTTGATGGTCTTTCACGAGAATCTGTCACTTCTTGAGTAGTAGGATTGGGTTTCTCACTGGTCTTGGTCTTGCAGAGGTATCCCTTGACCAGGAACTAGTGTTCGGGGGGCGGATCGTCGATGTCAGGATCAAAACATATAAACCTTGCTTCATCAACATCAATGTCCTTTTGTGGTCCTGCATCATCGAGCTCTTGTTCCGTAACTTCCTTAGGTAAAAAGGCACATACGAGTATTAGAGTAATTTATTCTCGTTTATTTCCTAGAATTTATTGTTTATTTGAAAATATTTTAAGGAAAAGGTTGAATGCAATTCACGCATTTGTAGGTCAAAATGAAAAATTCACATATAATTCACGCATTTTTCCTCCGACAAAAATTTGCATATAATTCTCGCTCGCTGTTGTTGAACATCATGTTTCAAGAATAAGAAGGATATTTACCATTAACTGAAACTAAGTAATAGACGCTGTAAATAAGGATTTCTACTGAAAAGAGTGCATGAAAAATGAAAAAAGAACGTGCATGTCTCCAATGTAAAGGATGGGTGGGGCTTCCTCCCGGTCAAGCAACTAACCAATGCTCATATATATATATATATATATATATATATATATATATATATATATATATATATATATATATATATATATATATATATATATATATATATATAGAAGTCGAGAAGTAGAGTCGAGAAGTTTCAAAAAGTGATTTGGTGTTTGGTGGTAAATCTCTTAGAGTTTAATGTTTCACACCGAAGGTTCCAATAGAAGAATTGACCTTCTCCTCTGAATAAGTCTTATAAAAATTAACATGTACTAGGGTATATTCACTATTTATAAAATATACAGCTCTTAGGCATCACTTCTATGCCTTTCAAATATCGTTTAATGGGCGTGTATGATACTCCTAATTCTCCTGAAAGTTTCCATGTGCTTGTTTTAGGATCCGCAGCCACAGTTGCTCTTAAAATGTCGGCATCAAGAGACCATGGACTAATTTTGGAACTTATTTCACTCACATTAACGTTTTTGTTAAAAACCATTAACTGAATATCGCAGGGGAATCACTTTAGTACTGAAAAAGGAATATTTATTTGACGAAGCAAACACTTTGTTACATCTTAATGTTATCATGTAGATCTATTAAATATAAAGGAATTTTTGTTTTTATTAAAAGGGGAATGAACAATTCACCAATTGAAGCATCAAGAACTTTTGAATATAATTAAAAATCATCCAGATAGATAAATATAATCAATATAAATATAAATATACTTAAAAATCAATCAGTCCAGATAATGTTTATCTTTAGTAGCGGGTGATCTGACGATATTTGAATTTAAGGCTCCTCTTTGAGACCAGTCAGCTTTTTTTACTATTATTATTTATCCATCCAGCTGACAAAAGTATTTTAATTCAGTTTTATTAATTTTTCAATGTTTTTGATTGTTTTTATGATCAGGGCGACCAGGACATGACACGTCCTCTAATCCGGTCACTCGGAAGTCAAAATGCATCGTCACTTGTCGGTATTTCCTTGAGTACTTGGATGAGTTCTTGGGTGAGTTCTTGGATGAGTACTGATATCAACAAGGAGTGTTGGATGAGTACTTGACTGAGTAGGTCTACTCATGAGTACGTCTACTGAGTAGTTAGACGAGTACTTGAATAAGTAGTTGGATTAGGATTTGACGAATACTTGTATGAATATTTGGATAAGCACTTGGATGAGTACTTGGGTGAGTACTTGGACGAGTACTTGGATGAATCCTTGAATAACTACTTGAATGGGCACTTGGATGAGTACTAGGATGAATAGTTGGATGGGTACTTAGATATTTAGATAAGTACTTGGAGGAGGGCTTGAATGATTAGTACTTGGGCTTTCGAGGAAAATACACTCTTGTTTACTACATTATTATATACAACCTAGTTGGATACATATTCTACGAAGGTCATGATTTCCGAACAACAAGAATGTTATATACAAATCAGAAATCAACATACCAACGAATATTTTGAAGGAAGTTAATCGACAGCTAATGAGAGTAGTTTAGAGTTTACTTCTTCAAGCTGTACGTCCACTTGCTAAATATCCCGACTAGTTGGTGCGTCACTAAATTAAAATAAAAAGTGTGGCAAATGTCACGCTACCATTTTGTTTCGGATATTTGCAATAGTTTTAGTTTGGCCATTGTGTAGTGCAGACGTATAAGTTTTTTATGGGTAAACATACTTTAAAGGAATGAAGTAAAATTGTAGTAATTCACAGTAAAAAAATATTATTGTAACTAAATCTGAATTTAGACGAAAATATCGAAAAAGTCCGGCGCCTCACAAAAGTACAATTTGTCGTCTATTTATGTAATTTTAATAATTCCGAACAATTGGGGATAAGCCCCTCGTCAAAAGTCCAAGAATAGTGCGAAATGTTGGAAATATTACACTCGTGTTTCAAAGTGTGAAGGAGTTTCCAGAAATGTCGATTCGATGACGTGGTGCACAATTGGAGATTACCCTAAGTAGTTTGTGCCGAATTTCGAGAAGCAATTTGCGTATATTTTCCAATAAAAATCAAATTATTCAACTCCTTTTGCCTAAAGATAACAATAAGCGATTAGAATTCTGTTCTAATCGCTTATTGTTCGCTATCGCTGTAATGTTCAGATCTTTTGATCAGACGCTTGATTATTTTTATGAATATTTTTAAATGCTTCGTTAGGTATGGTTTTCATATAAAGAGAACATAGCTTAGTTTTAGAATTAGATTAAATCATCTCCTGATGATGCTAACATGGTTAGCGAAACGTGCGTCGAGCAGTTTAGTATTTCACACCAAAGGTTCCAACAGAAGAATTGAAGATTTTTAAAGTAAAAAGTTTACATAAATAAGCTCTAATCCACCCAGCAATTCAAGGACAACATCCGTGCTGAAATCGCTGCAGTAATAGCAGATATGTTGACAAAAGTTATGGGAAATGTGTTAAAAAGGGCACAAAGTTGCATTGCTTACATTAATTAACCAACTTAAAGACAAACTAAAACTTTAAAACACTTTATTTCTTTTAAATTTTATAACTAATTCAAATGGCAGCGTGATACTTTTCTCACTTGCTATATTAAAATCTATAAATTCATCATATCTAGTCATGCTTTTGCACTTTAATAATGTCTAATATTTTTTATAGATTTCTGTTAATCTATTCAGGCTTCAAGTAGCATCAACATGGGCCTCTCATAATATTATTGCAATAAAGTAAAACTATCTCCAGGCCCAGCTAGAGGGCTCTAAACAATTTCAATCTCCATGCCTCGGTTTGAGGTTAAATACATTTAACATAAGTAATAAAGGTCTAAGGGTTATGGGAAATTATAAATAGAATTGGAAATATTTCTAATAGAATGAGTAGTTCAAGTTGATGTACGATTTACATTTCGCGTCATTTTATTTTGTTTTGCGGTTGGTAACTTTTACACATTGACAGTTAATATCTTAATATTTTCATATAGAACGATATACGATAGCCTATAGCTAATGATTATGTAGTTAATGTTAAAACCCATTAAAAATTCTGTGAAAATTTTGCAAATACGCTTCAGTTCAATTTCAGTCCTTCAGTTCAATATCTGCCAAATGACCACCTCTTGCAGCTCCGCAGACGTCCACTCTTATGTCATTATTTTGGACGACATTTTGGCATAACCATGGCTCTATCTCATCAATGACTTGAACAATTTCATGCTTTAGTTCAAGAATCGATTGTAGATTGTTCTTATGGACCTAGCTTTTCATGTAACCCCAAAGAAAATAGTTCAACGGTGTCACATCACATGATCTTGGTGGCCAATTAACATTGCCGTTTCTTGCAAGAAATTGTCCAGTAATTTTTCTGTCAACAAATCAATCATTACGCTTCCAACGCGTTACCTTAACTAAAGGATTTATCTCATCATGATTATTGGTAACAATAACACAATTATTATCATTCCAATGTACTATAAATATGTCAGATAGTGTGTCATATAGTCAAAAGAGCCCAGACATTCCTTGGCTCACTCCTTATCAGATTTTATAGGACACTGATTTGTTCGATTTTCACGTACAGTCCCAGTCGCACGAAATCGAATTTCTTTAAGATGGACCATAAAGTTTCGATTCGTATAAAAAATGGTCAAAAAAGACAACATGCTCATCTGAAATTGATACACACGACAGTAATTTTGTAACAACTTTTAATCCCAGAGTCAAGCCTATTTGGTTTTGAGTTTCTTTGTCGGTATAGTGCGGTTCAAGATATCTCGGTGACCGAATGGCTGCAATAAACTGTTAACAACCCCTGTCGCAACGAAACGCGGCAAAGTTGTAAAAAACCTAAACAGGGCCGGGCCTAATAAAATAACAGGTAAAAAAGATAAAATTAATTTTATATCTGGTTTAGTAGTTTCGAAATATTTTAGT
This sequence comes from Cosmopolites sordidus, assembly GCA_031761425.1. Taxonomy (NCBI): domain Eukaryota; kingdom Metazoa; phylum Arthropoda; class Insecta; order Coleoptera; family Curculionidae; genus Cosmopolites; species Cosmopolites sordidus. The sequence continues at coordinate 457,617 of JARFXV010001712.1, read as the reverse complement.
TTAGTTCTCATTATTTTCTTAAATGGTGCAGTTCTATAATTTCGCTCGTATGTTTATTAAATCTGCCAAATCTGCCAAAAATGTGGCGTTCTTGGCAAGATAATGATCATTGTGCCTCCGGTAGTGCTAATTTTAAAAGAAAACATTTATCGCCCGATGCTAAGGAAATTGTTAAAAATGTTTCTTTGTTGAATAGGGAGCTTAATTTAAGTCAGCCGCAGGAGAAACGTCTTCATTAACGAAAGCTTCATTGTCTACAGTTAAAGATAATGTGTTGAAGCCAATTAAAGCCAAAAAGCCCGTAGTGATTCTGGTAAAAGCAAATGTGTTGACGAAAGTGACAAAGACTTAATTTGAAGCAAAATTTATGCTATGTATGAAGAGCAAACTATGCCTACATTACATTAATTGCAACAGCGACTAAGAAAGACGAAAACAATATTCTTTGCAGCAGAACTAGCCTCCTGAGAATATTATTTCAAATGGGTTTTGCATATCGGACCATTAAGAAAAGACAAATATTAATAGAATCACAACGATTGTGACGATGGCGATTTGACAACTCTATAAAAAAATACAGATTATTAGAAAATCGTTCCATTATCTACCTTGATGGAACATGGTTCGATACACATGAGACGCCCGCAAAAGAATGGGTAGATACATCAAGAAAATGCCAAACCAAAGCTCCAGCAAACAAGGGAAAAAGAATTACAATTTTACATGCTGGTTCTGAGGATGGATGGGTTCCAAATTGTTTACGGTTGTCCTCCAAAAATATTAAACATTCATCTTTGGACTACCATGACGACAACACAGCAGAACTTTTTGAAGATTCATTTATAAATAGCCTTTTTTTGAGTGAGGGCGATTTTGATTAATTAATTAATTAATTAATTAATTGATTAATTAATTAATTGATTAATTAATTTATTGATTATTATTAATTAATTAATTGATTGATTGATTGATTGATTGATTTGATTGATTGATTGATTGATTGATTGATTGATTGATTGATTGATTGATTGATTGATTGATTGATTGATTGATTAATTGATTAATTAATTAATTAATTAATTAATTATTATTTATTTATTGATTTATTTATTTTGATTGTACTAATAAATAAAAAATACACAAACCAATAAACAATGTTTTAGTCATGCATAATAATAACAATATTTTATTTTTTCCAAAATTATTCAGAAGTTCGGTACCGGCGCCTTTTAAGAAACTAGGGATATTTTTATTGAGATTTATTGGGGCAATTCACATTTTGCCGAAGGGCAACGAAATATCTTGTAACGGACTGTACTTTGCTAGTTGTTAAGAATATTTCCATTAGTTCTGACCTGTTTTCCGCTGAAATGGTTGCCTTTTGAATATATGTTTTAAAGACACCTATTATTCAAATTAATTCAAATGGTTGGCTAATTCAAATGGTTAATTCAAATGGTTGGTTAATTTTATGAAAGTATATTTCCTTACACCTTGTATAATAAACTGATATTTAAAAAAAAAATAGAGATCCAAACTCCAAAGTAAAATCATTAGTTGAAATAAGTTGGCATTTAACTGAATGTTATTTTAAAAATACATTCAATCTAAGCTACCACAGCTTATCTGTTGATTTGTTACAAAATTCTCGCGCTGCAGACCTAAACACAATAAATTATAAACCCCGTGGAGCAAAAACCCAGGAAAATATGCCATATTATTTCAGACCAGAGCGTCATAGCGGTAATTTATACATGACGCTTGGGCTGTTTTCTCGTGAAAAATGCGTGCTGCTAGAAAAATGAGCCAACTGTTTCATTTCGGTAGCAAGCGTCTGAGCGGGATGGAACGAGCTAGGAAAAACCACGTGGCGATCGCTTAATTTAATGGATCGCCATTCTGGGGGGGAAAAAGTTAATTCTACCTTTAGGATGTCTCTTTTTTTCCCCATTTTTGTACGTAAAAATGAAGTCGCATTAATGACCAAAAAGGTTAATGTCTTTCCATTTATTTAATCCCAGAAATTTTAAAAGCAATACGGATTTAATTTCTACATTTCTTTTAAATTTTTATTATTTCAAAATATTAGGTTGTCCGGAAAATTCGTAGGGATTATTCATTGGTTCCTCTGTTAACGTAATGTCTGAATGATTGTGGCGTGTTCATATATTTTTTTCCTTTATTTGGGTTTTTCGCCACTATCCAAAAACTCAAAAAATATCAAAAATACCTGTTCTTATTTAAAGAAAGAATCACTGGGTAAAAACAAAAAACCAAACGGAGACAAATTTCTCAGTGATTCTTTTTTGTAATAAATTTACCTAACGAACAAAATTTTAAAGATATAAAAATGTTATAAAAAATTTTACAAACTTTTAACGTTAACGTTTCGAAGGGTACTTTCCCCCTGTTTTCTAAACTAAAAAAGTAAATATATTTTTTTGTATATGTCAATGATACTTACATTGACAACAATAGATTTTCATGACAGTGACATACTACTAAAAAATATATATAGGTAATGTTTACTGTGTGCTTGTTTATTGTACTGATTGTATATTCAAATATTTAAATGTGTTTAATTGTATTCTTTAGAATCGGGAACCATATTGAATTTAAATCTACCGAAGGCATAGCAATACAGTTATTTTTTTAGTTTAGTTTTGAAAACGGAGGGGAGAGTACCCTTCGAAACGTTAACGTTAAAAGTTTGTAAAAATTTTTATAACATTTTTATATCTTTAAAATTTTGTTCGTTAGGCAAATTTATTACAAAAAAGAATCACTGAGAAATTTGTCTCCGTTTGGTTTTTTGTTTTTACCCAGTGATTCTTTCTTTAAATAAGAACAGGTATTTTTGATATTTTTTGAGTTTTAGATAGCGGCGAAAAACCCAAATAAAGGAAAAAAAACCTCTGTTAACGGTTGTGTGGTAATAAATGATTCAACTCTTTTATTGTTTATTGTAGAATTGTCTTCCCCGAATAGCAATTTTGAAATCTTTCACATGTATAAATTGTCTCTATAAATTCGTCTTGAAAGCATCCCCCAGTTATTTTCAATGATATTCGATTCTGGCCACTCCAATTTTGAAATATCATTTTGTTCCAACAAATCCGATATCATTTTTTCGACTGAATGAGGTAGTTATATTGTTGAAATACTGGCAAACCTTCACTCATATCATTAAAAAATACGTTGGTTGTTCTAATAAACAGTTATATTCCGGAGAGGCAACTCGTGAAAGAGACACTAAGTACATTTTTGTTTTGTGGCCACTATACCGCTATAGAGCAACTGGTGATAGAGACGAAAATAAGAGGATTTAGTCAATAAATGTGTTGGCAAATGTTAGACATAAAAAAGACACAGTGTGTTGAAAGTAAAACTAAATTTTCGAAAAATTGAGATAATTTAAAAACGGTTGAAGAAATCTGGTTCAAAATCGGGCTAGTTCGGTTTTCAAAGGCGACAAATCCGAATTTAGTACTAGCTTGAGCCTAGTTCCTAGAGGACTTGCTACCTGCTTTGTGAGGAATTAACTCGCTCATATTTTTTATCTTATAAAGCTGGAAATATTTTGATTTCAAGATAGGAAAGAGAAGAAATAGAAAGGTATCCTTGGTCAATATCGATATCTCACGCCGTTTGGGAGATATTCGTTTTCAAATATGTCATTTCACATCTTGTCGATGGCTGAAAAATATATTATATGTTCGTTCTTTGATGCTGTTGACAAATCCAAGACATATTTAATAATCCAGTGGCTTTAGTGCATGTGCTATTTGAATCTTATATTCTTTCAGAGCTATATTTATTATAATATTATAATATATATATTTATTATAATATATATATTTATTATAATATATATATTTATTATAATATATATATATTTATTATAATATATATATTTATTATAATATATATATAGCTTTGAATATTGAATGTCTATGAAAGTTTACATGATTGGTCTCAAAGAGTCTGCTTAAACCAAAAAACATTAAAAACCATATGCAAATCTTGAAACTCGGTTCACCTCCATCCAATTTTCTTTAAAATAGCTGTGAATATGTGAATATTAACATTTACATAAAATAAATACATTACATATAAAGGCTCTCGCAAAGCATGGTTATATAACTAGGTATAAGTCGAATCTCGTGAATGAAAGATATAATTTTAGTTATATACAGAATACAGATATTTGTTTTCAAATATGTCATTTCACATCTTGTCGATGGCTGAAAAATACATTATATGTTCGTTCTTTGATGCTGTTGACAAATCCAAGACATATTTAATAATCCAGTGGGTTTAGTGCATGTGCTATTTGAATCTTATATTCTTTCAGAGCTATATTTATTTTAGAGCTTTGAATATTGAATGTCTATGAAAGTCTACATGATTGGTCCCAAAGGGTCTGCTTAAACCAAAAAACATTAAAAACCATATGCAAATCTTGAAACTCGGTTCACCCCCATCCAATTTTCTTTGAAATAGCTGTGAATATGTGAATATTAACATTTACACAAAATAAATACATTACATATAAAGGCTCTCGCAAAGCATGGTTATATAACTAGGTATAAGTCGAATCTCGTGAATGAAAGATGTAATTTTAGTTATATACAGAATACAGATATTCATTTTCAAATATGTCATTTCACATCTTGTCGATGGCTGAAAAATATATTATATGTTCGTTCTTTGATGCTGTTGACAAATCCAAGACATATTTAATAATTCAGTGGGTTTAGTGCATGTGCTATTTGAATCTTATATTCTTTCAGAGCTATATTTATTTTAGAGCTTTGAATATTGAATGTCTATGAAAGTCTACATGATTGGTCCCAAAGGGTCTGCTTAAACCAAAAAACATTAAAAACCATATGCAAATCTTGAAACTCGGTTCACCTCCATCCAATTTTCTTTGAAATAGCTGTGAATATGTGAATATTAACATTTACATAAAATAAATACATTACATATAAAGGCTCTCGCAAAGCATGGTTATATAACTAGGTATAAGTCAAATCTCGTGAATGAAAGATGTAATTTTAGTTATATACAGAATACAGATATTCATTTTCAAATATGCCATTTCACATCTTGTCGATGGCTGAAAAATATATTATATGTTCGTTCTTTGATGCTGTTGACAAATCCAAGACATATTTAATAATCCAGTGGGTTTAGTGCATGTGCTATTTGAATCTTATATTCTTTCAGAGCTATATTTATTTTAGAGCTTTGAATATTGAATGTCTATGAAAGTCTACATGATTGGTCCCAAAGGGTCTGCTTAAACCAAAAAACATTAAAAACCATATGCAAATCTTGAAACTCGGTTCACCTCCATCCAATTTTCTTTGAAATAGCTGTGAATATGTGAATATTAACATTTACATAAAATAAATACATTACATATAAAGGCTCTCGCAAAGCATGGTTATATAACTAGGTATAAGTCGAATCTCGTGAATGAAAGATGTAATTTTAGTTATATACAGAATACAGATATTCATTTTCAAATATGTCATTTCACATCTTGTCGATGGCTGAAAAATATATTATATGTTCGTTCTTTGATGCTGTTGACAAATCCAAGACATATTTAATAATCCAGTGGGTTTAGTGCATGTGCTATTTGAATCTTATATTCTTTCAGAGCTATATTTATTTTAGAGCTTTGAATATTGAATGTCTATGAAAGTCTACATGATTGGTCCCAAAGGGTCTGCTTAAACCAAAAAACATTAAAAACCATATGCAAATCTTGAAACTCGGTTCACCTCCATCCAATTTTCTTTGAAATAGCTGTGAATATGTGAATATTAACATTTACATAAAATAAATACATTACATATAAAGGCTCTCGCAAAGCATGGTTATATAACTAGGTATAAGTCGAATCTCGTGAATGAAAGATGTAATTTTAGTTATATACAGAAGGATGTGCAGTATACTACTATGAAGATATATAATTCTTTTCCGGAGTGTGTTCGGGATTTGCCACGTGATCAGTCTGTGAGAACGATTAAAATATTTTTCTTGAGCAAGGCTTATTATTCGTTAAATGATTTTCTTGGGGAAACAAAGAACAATTTAAATTCAATTAAATTGTTAGAATAGCCTGTTTTGTTGAATTTGACTGTTTATGTTTGTATTAATTATGTTTTCGGCTAAATCATGTAAATTATGTTAACAATACTATTTTGACTGTGTATTTCTCTCCTCTTCTTTTTTTTCCAATTGTCTTTTTTTTCCCTCTCTTTTCTTCTTTTTTTTGTGCCTTGTGTTATAAATATTATATTTGAATTGTAATTAATTTTTTTCTGTTTTTCTATATAGAATTAAGTGTTTATTATGTACTTTCTTAACTATGTTCAATGCCTTATGAGTTTGGGAACAAATAAATATTATTATTATTATTCTCATCGACTTGGTATCACTCTCTCAGCTCAAAAAGCTGGAAACCATAAACCGATTCCTCCCTCGCGATGTTGGAGTTCGGCTCGGAGCCTGGGGATAAATTTCATTATAACCCAGTATTCCGTTGGCCTTAAGACAAAAATTTTCGAACTATGTGGCAGGTTTGCAACAATATAGCCGGTTGTGCCACTTTTATGATATTTCTATTTAGTCCGCAATTTGTTAAACTTTTGAAGAACCTGTGGCTCACCAATCCCTCTGCCGAAATTACAAAAGGTTTGATGTTCACTTTTTCAAGTTGCCAGATGTTCTTCAATTCATAAGAAAGATTCTCGTACTTAGAAACCTTTTCCACCTCCGTTTTATGTATATTATGAGACAGTGGTATGGCAATATCAATAATTGTTCCCACTTTTCTTTTTTATTTATTAAGACTGGCTGGTCTATTGTAGTCGACAGCCCTGTCAGTTATTATCGGCAGCTTGAGGACTGTATTTATAATACAACGGAGTAGATGTTGGTATGGTATGGTAGATGGTTATTAATATTATTATCACAAACATGATTCATCGATCATCTCAGCCTAGGCTGGTCGAGTTTACAATGCCAGAATGAGAAAGCAGTTCAGCTTTACGAACAATGTGGCAAGTTTGTAAGAGAACTGCTCGTTGTCCTACTGTGATAATCGATTTTGAAACACCAAGAATTTCCAGATTTTTGGAAAAGGTTTTGCTTACTAGGCCTTCGGCGGATATAACAAAAGGTAACACCTCCACTTTCTGGAGTTTCCATTGATTTTTCAGATCAATTGCAAGATTTTCGTACTTCGTGACCTTTTCCATTTCAGTTTTTCTGATGTTATGAGAGAGTGGTATCGCAATGTCAATTATGAAAGCTCTCCTCTGCTTTTTGTTAATTAGAACAATATCCGGCCTATTATAGTCAACCGTCCGATCTGTTGTAATTGGTCTATCCCAGTAAAGAATTGTATCGGCTGACTCAAGTACAGGGGAAGGCGTGTACTTGTAATATGGTGGAGGCATCTTATCAAATAGCGAGTGCTTTAAAGCGATTTGCTGGTGTATAATTTTCGCCAGCTGATTATGCCTGCCTAGGTAAGCATTAGGGGCAAGGACTGGACACCCTCCAACAAGGTGTTCAATTGTTTCTCCTACACCACCGCACTTCCTGCACTTGTCGACAACATCCATGTGTAGAATATGTCTTTCATAATTTTTGTCCTTACTACCTTATCTTGAATAGCTGTCGCGAAGCCTTCTGTTTCTGGATATAATAGTCCATCAGTAAGCCAGTTTAGAGACAAATATTTGTCAATGGAGTCATCCTGAAGTGATTTAGGAAATCTCCCATGTAATGTCTGTTGTTTCCATTCTTGAACGATATCCTTCAGTGCTGTTCTACTATCAACACGATTTTGTTTATTTAGATTTAGTGGGATGAAACCCTGGTCCTTCTTAACAACCAGTTTCATTAGTGTGCTATGTGAACTAATGAAGCGCTCTCTCATCCTATTCTCCTGATTGAGACAAAGATTCTTGACATTCACAAGCCCTCTGCCTCCCAACTTTCTTTGGATTTCTTGGATAATATTATTATTATTATTCTGCTCATCCGTACAGTAGAATCTCAGCTCATGCTGGCCGGTATTCCAATGCCAAGATGAAAAAGCAATTCAGCTCCTCTCACCCTAGCATAATATCTTACGAACAATGTGACACGTCTGCAAGAGCACGGCACGCTGTCCCACTATGGCAATCGATCTCGAGATCCCGAGGCTCTCGAGGTTCTTTGAAAATCTCTTACTTATCAGGCCTTCGGCGGATATAACGAAGGGCACTACATCTACCTTACTCAGTTTCCACTGGTTCTTCAAGTCGTATGCCAGATTTTCATACTTTGTGGATTTTTCTATCTCAGTTTTTCTAATGTTGTGAGATAGTGGCACTGCGATGTCAATTATAAAAGCCCTCTTGTCCTTTTAGTTGATTAGAACAATATCCGGCCTGTTATAATCAGCCGTTCGATCAGTAGTGATTGGTCTGTACCAGTAAAGAATGGTATCGGATGATTCAAGTACAGGAGAAGGCGAGTACTTATAATATGGAGGAGGTGCATTTTCTAATAGCGAGTATTTTTTTGCAATTTGTTGATGTATAATTTTTGCCAACTGATTATGCCGTCCTAAATAAGCATTAGGAGCAAGGGCCGGGCAACCGCCAATAAGGTGCTCAATTGTTTCCCCCAAAGTATCGCATTTCCTGCACTTATCGACTACGTCCAAATGCAGTATGTGCTTTTCATAGTTTTTTGTTCTTGTTACCCTATCTTGAATAGATATCGCGAAACCTTCTGTTTCTGGGTACAAGAGTCCATCGGTCAGCCACTTCAGAGACAATTGTTCGTCAATGGTGTCATCTTCGAGTGACTTAGGAAACCTTCCGTGCAATGTTTGTCCTTTCCATTCTCGAACACAGTCCGTGAGTGTTGTTCTGCTATCAATACGATTTTGTTTATTTAGGTTCAGTGGGGTGAAACCCCGATCCTCATTTGCAACCAATTTCATTAACGTACTGTTTGAATCAAGGAAGTGTTTTTTCATTCTATTTTCTTGATTGAGACAGAGATTTTTTACGTTTACAAGGCCTCTACCCCCCAACTTTCTTGGGATGTATAGTCTTTTCTATATTATTATTATTCTGCTCACCCTTACTGTAGAATCTCAGTTCATGCTGGCCGGTATTCCAATGCCAAGAGGAAAAAGCAATTCAGCTCCTCTCACCCTAGCATAATATCTTACGAACAATGTGACACGTCTGCAAGAGCACGGCACGCTGTCCCAGTATGGCAATCGATCTCGAGATCCCGAGGCTCTCGAGGTTCTTTGAAAATCTCTTACTTATCAGGCCTTCGGCGGATATAACGAAGGGCACTACATCTACCTTACTCAGTTTCCACTGGTTCTTCAAGTCGTATGCCAGATTTTCATACTTTGTGGATTTTTCTATCTCAGTTTTTCTAATGCTGTGAGATAGTGGCACTGCGATGTCAATTATAAAAGCCCTCTTGTCCTTTTTGATGATTAGAACAATATCCGGCCTGTTATAATCAACCGTTCGATCAGTAGTGATTGGTCTGTCCCAGTAAAGAATGGTATCGGATGATTCAAGTACAGGAGAAGGCGAGTACTTATAATATGGAGGAGGTGCATTTTCTAATAGCGAGTATTTTTTTGCAATTTGCTGATGTATAATTTTTGCCAGCTGATTATGCCGTCCTAAATAAACATTAGGAGCAAAGGCCGGGCAACCGCCAATAAGGTGCTCAATTGTTTCCCCCAAAGTACCGCATTTCCTGCACTTATCGACTACGTCCAAATGCAGTATGTGCCTTTCATAGTTTTTTGTTCTTGTTACTCTATCTTGAATAGATATCGCGAAACCTTCTGTTTCTGGGTACAAGAGTCCATCGGTCAGCCACTTCAGAGACAATTGTTCGTCAATGGTGTCATATTCGAGTAACTTAGGAAACCTTCCGTGCAATGTTTGTCCTTTCCATTCTCGAACACAGTCCGTGAGTGTTGTTCTGCTATCAATACGATTTTGTTTATTTAGGTTCAGTGGGGTGAAACCCCGATCCTCATTTGCAACCAATTTCATTAACGTACTGTTTGAATCAAGGAAGTGTTTTCTCATTCTATTTTCTTGATTGAGACAGAGATTTTTTACGTTTACAAGGCCTCTACCCCCCAACTTTCTTGGGATGTATAGTCTTTTCGTAGATGAGTTTGGATGCAGGCATCGGAACTTTGTCAATGTTCGGCGCGTCAACCTATCGAGTTCATCAAGGTCAGTTTCTGACCATTTAACTATGCCAAAAGAATATGTCAGAGTTGGCACCGCCCAACCGTTGATCGCTCTAATGAGGTTTGCCCCGTTCAGTTTGGTGTTTAAAAGTTTTGTAAGTCTCTTTTGGTATAGAGTGGAAAAGTCCTACTTTAACTGGTTATGATCAAGTTTATGCTTTTGGGGTATTCCTAAATATTTGTAGGATTCTTCTGGTGCTAGTTGTTGTATGTTACAAAGTGTTGAATGTTGACTCTGAACCTTTCCCTTCTGTATACTAATGGTAGAGCATTTGTCCAGTCCGAATGACATTCTGATATCCCTACTGAATATTTCAACCGTTTTTATCAATGAGTTTAAATTTTCTCTAGTTTCTCCATATAATTATTATTATTATTATTATTATAATTATTATCCTCGTACTGAACTCAGCATCTCAGCCTAGGCTGGTCTATATTACAATGCCAAAATGAGAAAGCAATTCAACTCCTCTCACTTAGCATAAAATTTTACGAACAATGTGGCACGTCTGCAAGAGCACTGCACGTTGTCCCACTATGGCAATCGATTTTGAGATACCAAGGTTCTTCAAATTTTTTGAAAAGTTCTTACTTATTAGGCTTTCGGCGGATATAACGAAAGGCTCTATCTCTACCTTATGCAGTTTCCACTGGTTTTTCAAATCGTACGCAAGGTTTTCATACTTAGTGGTTTTCTCCAACTCGGTTTTCCTGATATTATGAGAGAGTGGCACTGCGATGTCAATTATAAAAGCCCTTTTCTCCTTTTTACTAATTAGAACAATGTCTGGTCTATTATAATCGACCGTTCGATCTGTTTTGATTGGTCTGTCCCAGTATAGGATTGAATCAGATGATTCCAATACGGGAGAAGGTGAGTACTTATAATATGGAACAGGTGCGTTATCTAATAGCGAATACTTTAATGCAATTTGCTGATGTATAATTTTCGCCAGCTGATTATGTCTTCCTAAATAAGCATTAGGGGCTAGAACTGCACACCCACCGATAAGGTGTTCAATCGTTTCCCCCACTATACCGCACTTCCTACATCGGTCGACAACATCCATGTGTAGTATATGCTTTTCATAGTTCCGTGTTCTTACTACCTTATCTTGAATAGATGTCGCAAAACCCTCTGTTTCTGGGTACAACAGCCCATCGGTCAGCCATTTTAGAGACAATGGTCCATCAATGGTATCATCCTCGAGTGACTTTGGATACCGTCCATGCAGTGTCTGTTGTTTCCATTCACGGACACAATCCGTAAGTGTTGTTCTACCATCAACACGATTCAATTTATCTAGGTTCAAAGGGGTGAAACCCCGGTCCTCCTTAGCAACCAACTTCATTAGCGTGCTGCTTGAATTAATGAAGCGTTCTCTCATCTTACTCTCCTGGTTCAGACAAAGGTTCTTAATGTTCACGAGGCCTCTGCCTCCCAACTTTCTTGGAATGTACAGTCGCTTCATAGATGAATTTGGATGCAGACATCGGAATTTTGTCAATGTTCGACGTGTTAATCTATCCAGTCCATCAAGGTCTGTTTCTGACCATTTAACAATACCTAAGGAATAGGTCAGAGTTGGCACTGCCCATCCATTGATCGCTCTAATCAGGTTTCCACTGTTCAGTTTGGTATTTAAAAGTTTTGTAAGCCTCTTTTCGTACATAGTAGAAAAGTCTTTCTTTAACTGGCTATGGTTAAATTTCTCGTTTTGAGGTATACCTAAATATTTATAGGATTCTTCTGGTGCCAGTTGTTGTTTAATTATTGTTAGAGTAATAATTTAGTAGTAATTATTTAATAGTTAGAGTATAATTAGAGTTGTTATAATTATTATTATTATAATTATTATTATTATAATTATTATTGTTATTATTATAATTATTATTATAAATGTCCTTTATAGATTCCTATGTTCAGTGTCAATTCACCAGATTCAGATACACAATTTCACAGCATGTAGAAATAATTCATGCCTACTCAATTTGCCAGACTTATCGAGCGTTACGTGAAAAGGTCCGCATATTCGACCAACCGAACGGTCTATTTATCGGCAGGTCAAAAAAATTTTACGCAGATGAGTCAGTAGCTATGTCCTCGGACCGCTCGATCATTAGAGAACATCACAGCATTAAGACTCATTGTAAGAGAAGAATTAAATTTCTCTATTCCACATTATTCTTAGGATCTCAATCTTTCTCCGACAATTATATGGATAACTTGACATCATAATCTTTGCTCTAAAGCTTTTAAAGGTCAGTTAACTCTATAACTACCGCACTTAAATAGGGATAAATAATCATTTCCGACGGAGCGCCTTCTGACTTAATGAGTTTAATGAATAAGCATAACTGCAGGATTTTTGCCAATGGAAATTCTGAAGTGATTCAGGAGTTATCTCCTCATCCTCGGAAAGTCAATGTTTGGTGCGGTTTTTGGGTTTAAATCCTCTTCTTCAAAAAAATAAACAAACTGCACACATTATGCTCCAAATTGGACAGTCAATTTTATGCAATGTGTTTTATTTATTTTATTAAAATAAAGTGATATTTAGTCACGGATGGGTTGATCAGGCACGTTAATAGAGCACCACCCAGTTCTTCAAAATTACTCAAGATATGAGATAAACCCTAAAACTGGGAGAATGTTTATTTTTATTAAAATAAACAATAATCAATAATAGTACTATACAATGGTATGCTTGTGTTTATAAGCACAATCTCACAGAACAACATATAGAACAAAAATGTAATAACTAAACAGTTATAACAAAAAAATCAAAAGGGTTTAGCGATGGTGTCCATAACTACTCTACCAAACTAGACATGTAAAGAATTATTCTTATCCTATAAGAGTTGTCTAATTTACAAAATATTGCAAATTTGATTATCATAAACCAATTTAAAAGTGGTATTCTAGTCTAGAACTTTGAAAAAACCGTTTTTTTTTTTGTTTTAATTTTCCAAGTTTAGACATTCAATATTATGTCCTCAAAGGGAGTTTTCAAAATTCCAATTATTTACCGAGTTACAACGATTTTGGTGACAGGGCAACTAAACTGGTCCGACCCGAAAAATCCAACGGTAGACGCTATACGGTAGATACGGCCCGACTTCGGATGGATTACCCCACAAAACCTTTCTTAAACTCTATACATATATAATGTATATTTAATGTATATATAATGTATATATATATATATATATATATATATATATATATATATATATATATATATATATATATATATATATAATGTATATATAATGTATATATAATGTATATATAATATATATATATATATATATATATATATATATATATATATATATATATATATATATATATATATTGTATATATATTGTATATATATATATATATATATATATATATATATATATATATATATATATATATATATATATATATATATATATATATATATATATATATATATATATATATATATATATATATATATATATATATATATATATATATATATATATATATATATATATTGTATATATATATATTGTATATATATATATATATATATATATATATATATATATATATATATATATATATATATATATATATATATATATATATATATATATATATATATATATATATATATATATATACTGTATATTGTATTGTATATATACTGTATATTTACTTTACTCAAAACTTTAAACGCGTTTTTCTCGAAACTACTTTTTTCAAGCTGGCGTGCATGATATCTCAAGTTTTGCTGAACTGATTTATTTGAAATTTTGTGGGAACCTTCTCTATACATCCCTCTATGTCGCTTAGCAGATCAAAGTACAAAAAAAATATTTTTACTATTTTTAAAAAATTTGAAACTGTTAAAAAAACGTGATTTTTTTTCGATAACATCTTTACTGATTAAGAATCCGTTGGATTTTTTTGTTTCAGATGACCAGAAGGGTTGGAATCATGCACGCCAGGACATCTCTTTTTTTAGACCCTCCACTTTACCAGTGGGGGGCAAAACTTTTTGAGTTTTGATTTTTTTTATGTATTCTTGAAATAAAATAAACGAATGATAAGAAAATGGATAGTAAAATATCCTTTTTTCTTACTGAGTTTGAAAAAATGCCCGAAATTCGTGCCTCTAGACTTGTATATCCCCTTAAAGTAAAATAAGTTAAATTGAATCAGATCAAAGTAATGTAAATTAAACTAAATTACGTGGTGGTAGTGAGATGTTGATTAAGCAAGTAATGTAAAAGATTCCTGGAAATGCTAACAAAATAATAAAAAAATAATATATTTTCTGGCCTTATCCTTTTTTGTCACGCTGTTCGATTTTCCAGACTCTGGTCTGTCTCGTTACTAAGATGTTCGTTCACTGAGCAGTTCTGTGTACAGAACGCGCGGTCTAAAAAGGTCTGGAGTCTACATTGACCGGGTTCTGCAATAAGTTGGCTCCAAAATGACCGGGTTCTATAATGACCGGGCCCTAAAATGACTGGATTCGATAATGACCGGGCTATCAGACCCGGTCTAATAGAAGGGTACGGCTTGAAGACGTGTGTTTAGCTCAAGGTGTGATGTTCGACTCCTACAGCCTTCGCCCCGGAGAATACCGGTGCGCTCTCAAATAAGACTCGCGCAAAACAATCTTACCTGTAGTGGCCGATAATTTGTAAAGGCTACATTATGTTAGAAAACATGTTACTCTAAATGATGAACGCTGTAGGAATATGCTTTTTACTTACTTTCCGTGTCCGGTCAAACAATATTATTCCAGTGGATTGCAGCCGATACAGGTTTGTTATTCGCTAACTTAATGTCATCCATTGTGCAAGGTTGGCCCAGATCAGAAGGTGCTGGGGGCCCTGGACACCGCCACACTCACACAGGACATCCGCTCCGTCCGATAGTAGTCTTCGTTTCTGCAAATTGGTCTTGCATCGTGATACGCCCACTCTCAATTGGTTAAGTGTTCCCCGCACTTCGTAAGGTTATTCGCTGCCTGGTAGTGCAGATGGTTTAGCTGCTTTTTCCAACTTACAATACGGTCTGCAGCCGGTCTCCTTTTAAGGGCTCGTGTCCTTCTTTCTATATTTTAGTCACTCCGGTGCTGGTTGATGTCTGAGATCTGCCTTCTGTTTTATTCTTTCTTTGTCTGCAGCGACTCCCTTGGGCGGCGCTATGCCGGCTAACGGATATAGGATTCCTATTCGGGTCATATATCAGACATCCCGTTCTGATTCGTGCGGTCTCGTTCAGCGCGATGTTCATTTGCTTTGCATGTTTTGACCCGCTCCAGATGATGCGGCATGTTCTGCGGCACTAATATATAAACTATATATTCATATTCTAATATTTACGTAGAATGACAATATATTTGACCTGTACTGTTAAATTTGTTTATAAGCAGTGTCTTCTTTTAACAATTTGGTGCGACTTCGCGATGCAATCGATTTATTGCAAGAAAAGTTTCTTGGGCGCGTTATTTCGCGAAATGTTAATGTCAACCGAGACCTTATGATTTCATGCCTTTGAATTGTTGTTGGATTGTTAAATCTCTTGCATCTCTTGGATTGTTAAATACCTAGTTAACAAAAATAAACCCCGAATAATTCTTGTCCTTAAACGAAACATTCAGGCCACCATGGAAAATATACCACACGATATGCGTCAAAGAATAACTGAGAATTCTGTAATGAAAAGTCTCCAGAACACATTTCACCAGATGAAGCAGAGGAGTACATTTAAAAGACAGTTTTTTTCATAACATGCTTATTTCTGTCATTTTTGTGCCTCAAGATAAAATATAAATTATCGATTTATTTCTTGTAGTTATCATAGTATCCTATTTTAAATTTCTGACACTCTTATTGAACCACCCTTTATTTCTGTAATACTTACTATACGACTATTACTTTCTTATCATATAGCACTAGAAAATAAAAATTCTAAATTAAATTAGAACATTCTTCTTCTAGATCTATGCCCTGGAACTAATCAGCATGATCTCTGAAACCTCTTTTTTATTAAAGAACACAGGCAGTTTCTCCTCCCTATTAATGTAACGTTAAAAAGTGGGCAATAAATTAGGGATTAAGGCTTATAAACCTTTTTAAGTTGGATCGGCGGAAATTAAATTCCGTTAAATTTTGCCATTAAGGTGTGCGCAAGGACCTCAGAGACGCTTCCCACGAATTTTATTATTACGAAAATGAGTTTTATAACGGTCTATATGAGAGCCGAAATTGGTAGTAGATTGCTGTAAGGAAGGAAAGTGGGTAATTTTTTTTGTTTTTTTTTTTGTGCTTTTTGTTTCCCGCCAACCCATAAATATTCAGAGACGAAAACAATTTTGAATAAGTGGAGCGAGTATTATTAGATGCCGACATTAAAAAATTTAAATGGGCGAATTTACGATTTTTGGCTTTTATGACTTTGCGGATCGCGAGCTCGGCGAATATAAGACGGAAAAATGGGTAACAACGATTGCTACATTTATATATTTTTAAGTTGAAATTGTGTTCCGCGTGTTCCATAAATGATTAAATTGGATTATTTTTTAGAAAACAAATAATAGATTCTACTCCAGACATTTGGTTTTTTTGTATACAGTGTGTTCAGAAAGAAGGACTTTCCAACACCTAAAAATTTGTATTTCTGGACCGATTTTCATAAACTAGATTTTGGAAAACGACATTAAGAGACTGTATCACATGTTTTTTTTTGCTAATACCATGGCCAACTGCGCCAACTTTTCTGGCTCTCATTTTTGAAAAGTACTATTAAGGATTTTTTTAGAGAAAAACTAAAACGGATTCTTGACCACCACCTTAATCCGAACTGTACCGATTTTTATGGTTCTAAATTACTGGGTGTTCCAGATATTTGTATTATATTTTTTCAAATAATTACATGCACTTTCTGTTATTAAAACTATGTATGTCATGGAAATCAAAAATTTAAACTAATTAACAAATGTCACTTTAACTGTTTGATTTGTCTTATAGTGATTTCAAACTGCAATAATAATTTATTCTTTAGAAAAAAAAGTAGAAATTATAAGATTAGTTGGTGATGGCGCGCGAACTTTTCGTAAAGTGCCAAAAGAATTTACTAGAAGATATCCAGACCGGAATATCAGTCATATAGTTTCTTGCATAAACTAAATAAAACTCAAAATATTGATCAAAACGAAACTGTTAATAAACTTCCTAATAGGCATCGTTCTCGTGAATTTCGAGCAACTCAATTAGTTCTTGATTATTTTAATGAGAATCCACACTCAAGCTTTATTAGAATTTTAAATATCCCGAAAAGTACTATCTGGTTATGCTTGAAGAGAAATTACAGGAAATGTTTTAAACCGAAATTTCTTCAAACACTTGAAGTTGGTAACATTGAAAGAAGAATAAAATACTGTTTATGTCTAAAAAATATTTTATACACAGATAAAGCCACATTTACGACAAATGGTATCGTATCATCACAAAATATTAGATTATGGCTCAAGATTGGGTGATACACCACACTGGGTGATACAATGTAAGAGATAATACTCTACTAAGGTGAACGTTTGATGCAGTATTTTAAATGACATAATTGTTGGACCATATTTTTTCGATGAAAATTTGAATGGAGCTGAATTTCTTAGATTTTTGCAAAATGAGTTTGATGAATTGCCTCTTAATTTTCGGTACAATTTACACTTACAATTTGACGGGATACCCATTCATCACGCAATTAACGCAAGAAACTGGTAAATATTAATTTTCCAAATTGTTGGATTTTCCAAATCGTTGGTCGGCAAATCCTGTAATTATTTGGCCGCCGAGATCCCCAGACCTCACGCTTCTTGTTTTTGTTCTCTGGGGGACAATTAAAAATAAGGTTTATGTTTCGAAGCTCCAAACTCGAGACGATCTCTGTGATCGTATTAGGCAGGCCTGCCGTAGCATTACCAAACAACAATTGAGAAAAGTAGTGAACAATACCCGACGACTTATTGAAAAATGCTTGATAGAAAATGGCAGAATCGAACTGCAAATAAAGGAAGTTTTTTGTTAAAAGATAGTATGTAGTTATTAGAAAAAGTATTAATTATTAATTATTATTGTAAAAATATCATAAAATAATATCAAGGACACCCAGTAATTTAGAACCATAAAAATTGGTACATCTTGTTTTAAGGTGGTGTTGGTCAAGAAACCATTGTTAATTTTTCTCTAAAAAAAGCCATAATAGTACTTCTCGAAAATGGGAGTCATAAAAGCTGACGCAGTTAGCCATAATATTAGCAAAAAAAAAGTGATATACTTATGCCGTTTTCCGAAATCTGTCCGACAAAAAAAAAGCTTTATGAAAATCGCTCCTAAAATAAAAACTTTAAATTAGTAAATCATATCCTGAACACACTGTATATTGGTATGTTTAACGTTTGTTGTTAAAGTAGAGTTGAAAATAAACAATTTTTTGTATTTTTATTATATATACATATTTAATATGTTTTATACATATTTGTTATTTATAAAATAATACAAAAAGTCTATTGATCATTTTTCGACATAGTCCCCTTCACGCTCTGCACATTTTCTCCAGCGGTTTGGAAGCTTGTGAATTCCTGGCTCGTAGAAACTTTGAGTTTGGGTCATTGGCCAATTACGAACGAAATCTTCAACATCTTGATCGTTGTAGAATCGTATCTCTCCAAGGGTATAAACAAAAAGCAATCACGGGGTGACAAATCTAGGCTATATGGAGGGGGTTTTCACATTTGTTTTATTACTTGTATTTCATATGTATGTAAGTAAGCGTTTATGTAAGTTCCTGATGGTACAAATTACTCCGGGTCTTAGAAATAGTACTTCTAGACACAATAAAAATTTTAAAAAATGTGTGTTTTTTTACCTATCTTAGTAATAGAATAGAGTACACTTGTGTAAAATATAAAAAAAAATGGATAATCCGGTAGGAAAGGGTGGGGTAGGTAGGGTAGGAAAGGGGAAACATCCTGTGCGAACATCATGCTGTGCGATCTGGGGCTACGTTGAAATCATATATATTCTGTATCCACTTCTTCCCGTTTAGGGTGATAAAAGGTCACTAATATTTCGACGTACTATTCGTAGGTCATAGTTACTTTCCTCAAAACAATAGCCGGCCGCGGTGATCTGGTGGGTTAGTCACCTGCCTGGCAATCCAAAGGTAGCTGGTTCGATTCCAGCGCTCGGATGGGTGTTTCTTTAATTCTTATATCCACTCCTAAATGTCTGTGATTGTTTCTAAGCAAGAGTTTAAAATTCAACAATTATCCCTCAGTATCCCTCAGGAATTATCCCTCAGTCACGCCAGTTAAAGGCTGGGTAAGGCCGGGTGCTTTCTGAGAAGTGGTGTTCTACGTCAGTCACTCGCCAGTCGGTAGGCTTCCTGATAGACTTATGGGTAGGCACATAACCAAGGGGCACATAGCCTGAGCGGGGTGCTGGCCTGGGTTTGTTGGTAGCTGATAACGTGGTTCGGAACCCACGTTAAGCTGTAGGTCCAGTCGCTAAATAGCCTTAGATGCTGATGCGCCTCTAACCGTAAATCCTTTCCTTTTTCCTTTTCAAAACGATACTGGCAGGTCACATCAAGGTCGGCAACTTCATATCAAAAGCAATGAAGACGGTTTTGTTCAACCTCGTTCAGCGAAAATTAAGCTTGTTTGTGATGAAACTGAGCATTATCGTTACTTAGAAGAATAATTTGAGGATATTTTATCTTTGGAATTTTTATATTCTACTGGTTTGCCAAGGCTGCACACTGAAGTTTTTGTAAAGATTACTTTTTTATAAAATACAAACTCTGGATAAAGTATTTACTTAAATCTAACAAACTCTCATAAAATTAGCAGTTTGAGATCAATCATTGCAAACTAGCTATGGTATTTTTAGGAACTATTATAATGTTATTTAAAAACATAAAAAAAAATCTAAATTAAAAACAAAAATAAATAATTCAAAAAACTTCAATAAAGAACTTCTTTTACGACACAGGATTCATGTGTTACAAATTTTGCACCGGTTTCATTCATGATTGCTGTTACTATAATTTTCATTACACACTACACAATTATTATCCTGTTCTCTTCCTCTTTTATTTTTATCTTTAATTGGAACCTTTTTTACTTCTGACAATACTATATTAGCTTTCGAATCTGATGTATTTGAGTCTGTATCATTATTTGTTGTATATTTCTTAGTAAGCAATTTTGTAATTTTTTTATAGTCATTGTCTTCACATTCTTTCTTGACTGGTTTGCGTCCTTTTCTGTAATCTTGTTTTTCTCAGGAGTATCCGTTACGATAGCAGATGATATTTTCCGGTTCTTGCGAACCGTGCTTTTTGGCCTAATCATTTGTGGTGATATAACTAAGTTGCCCTGATGTGTCCGCGACAGAAACGATAAGTGCGAAGATAAAATAGATCTTAAATTATCTGGCAATACAGTTTCTATCTCTGGAGCTTTTGAAATTGGCAATGAATATGCTCAAGCAGGTAGAGGTAGTAGAGGCAAATTCTCTTCGATTTTAGTTACGTTGCTATTATCATTTTCCTTATTTGGATCGACTTCAGCAGATGGATCTGATCTATGAGTCACAAAGGGTGATAGAAACTCTTCTTCTCCAAATACGTTCGAATTCAAGGGATAAATACCCGTTTTGAGAAAACTTTGTGTAATATTGTGAGGTCTGAAAGCTGATGGATATGCATCTTTCACAAACTATCCAAGTTGGTAAATGGTCACCGTTTTACCGGGATTCAACAACATCCACTCATTTATAACAATTCTATACCTATTTTTGAAAGGCCCATATACTGTGGCATCAAGAGGCCGTAGCTTATGGCTACGGTATGGTGGGAATGTGCTTATTACAATAGAGTTTTATCTAGCAAATTGAACCACTCCTAGGTTAATATATGAACTGTGATTGTCCATAATGATCAATGCCGTATATTCTTTCCGGGTTTCATATGCACTACAAAATGTTTGAGAGCTTTAATAAAACATTCTTTATTCACCCATCCAGAAATATTTGCCAATCCAAGAGCTCCTGGTGGACCATTGGCTAACATAATATCTTTATAGTTTACTCGCGGGAAAATAAACATTGGCGGTAAAAAGTCAGTAGCAGTATTAATGAAAAACAAAGTTGTCACCAAAGTTCCTCTTTATCTTGATCACTTGCCCGATTTGTTTCAACCCTCTTAACAGTAGTGTAGTTACAGTACTGCAGCCTGTTTAACATCATGTGCGGCGGAAAATTAAATCTTGTATAAACATCGGTTAGTTTTTCAAACAACGTGCTTACATTCGTTTTGTTAAAACTAGTTGTTATGGAAAGTGAAGTACTTTAAGGTTTTCTAACTGCTAATTTTTTGTGTCGCCCCATAAAGCCTTTCAACCAATCTTTGCTTGCACTTTGAATGTCCTTCCATTTATTTGGATAAACAGAATTCGCTTCAGTATAATCAAATGCAAGTTTTTTGGTTTGTTGCCTTTCAAATAATCTGCTAGTAAACGCTCTTGTTCCATAATTGCAAAAATACACTTATTACCTATATTAGGGTTATGTTTGTAGGACGATTTGTCAGAAGAATTTACCTTCCTGACAATCATAGCTAAGTAAGCTCTAAGGTCGGTTTTATTTATACACTGTCCTTTCTCGACCACACTAACAGCTTCTATTATAGGCTTTTATTGTAAACTTCTTCTATTATAGATGCTGCCGGTCTTTTACTCCTCTTTGGTTTTTGCTGTTTCAGATGCCATTGTTATCAAAATTAAAAAAACGGTAAAATTACGGTCAAATAGTAATAGTAGAATTTAAAAATTCAAGAACTAAACAAAAAGTTTCAGCCCCTATGTTCCTAACTTGAGAGACGGTTTTTTTTTCGTTAAATAAAATTATATGGTATTATTGATTGATTTGTCCGTTACTTTGTGATAGTTCATTTTTTAAAAAGGAATAAAACGATGTTTTACTTTGTTATCTATCACTTTTATTTTTAAACAAAACTTGTGTGACTATAGTTTCGTAAAACGATTTTACACACTACTTTAAAACTAAGGTTTTACAGCAGTTTATCTGTTCTATGTACCTAATTTTATGCTTTTATTGGGGTTAATTCTGTACAATATTTTAAATAGTAGGGAATTTCGGAGATCCGTCTGATCGTTTAATAGGTGTCTAGACGGATCTTTATTATATTTATAAATTTCAATAGCTTCTAAAATGTTTAATTTTTTGCTTTTGGGCGCTGTATATGTCCGGTATCTATAAAATGGTTGGCAAAATTAGAGTGTTATTTCTTTAATATGTAGGCAGATTTATGTTCTTTGTATCTGGTCTGAAAATTTCTGTCGGTTTGTCCAACATAGCAGCTACTGCGCTCGTTACAACTTAACATATAAACTCCAGATTTTGTATTTGCTGATGTTTTATTTTTTCGGTGTTTTATTTATTAAAAAACTAATTTATTTTTCTTTGCAGTCGTTATTTTGTGCTATAGTTTTATTTTTTGCAGTTCTATTATTTTCAGATAGTGGAATTGTGAAAGCTCGGTGGATCATAGACTTATATGCAGCATATTTATGTGTAATGGGGTGGATTGATTGTTTTGTAATTGTTATATCTGAGTATGCGGGTTTTCTATAGATATTAAATTCTAGTTTATTATTTTGTTGGGATATTGAAAGGTCCAGGAAATGTATGGTTTGATTTTGTTCTTTTTCTAGTGTAAATTTTATTTTTAGATGGATACTATTTAAATGCTTTAATGTTCCTTCTATTTGTCTGTCATTTCCAGTATAACAAACCAAAATCTCGCCTATATATCTAAATCAAAACAATATATATTTTGCTTTATCCGTTTTTAAAAAATTATGTTCCAAGTTTGACATAAACAGTTCTGATAATAAAGGGATTAGTGGGAACCCATTGCTAGACCATCCTTTTGTTTGTAAAAAACGTAATTAAATTGAAAATAATTTTCATTAATGCATAAGTTAAAGAGTTCTAAAATATCTTGCTTAATAATTGGATTGATGTTATTTTTTATGAGTAAATTATCTATTAATAGTAGACAATCTTTGTTCGGAATATTCGGGATCATGTTGCTAACGTCACAGGATGGTAGAAATCCATTTTTTGGATTAGATAGTTTGCTAAGTTTTTTTGTAAAGTCCACCGAGTTTTTTGTTGACTGTTTTGGCGAGAAATTTGTTATGCTGTGAATGTTATTGATTCGTGATTGAATGTGATTGATTCGTTATGTTTGTTCAAAAACATAACATAAAAGATAAAACATCAGCAAATACAAAATCTGGAGTTTGTATGTTAAGTTGCAAGGAGTGCAGTAGCTGCTATGTTGGACAAACCGGCAGAAATTTTCAGACCAGATACAAAGGACATAAATCTGCATAGATATTATAGAAACAACACTCTAATTTTGCGAACCATTTCATAGATACCGGACATATATTTCCAGAGACTACAAATTTAAAATTTTACTTATAACGCCCAAAAGCAAACAATTAAATATTTTAGAAGCTATTGGAATGTATAAATATAATAAAGATCCGTCTAGACAGCTATTAAACGATCAGACGGATCTCCGAAATTCCCCACTATTTAAAATATTGTAAAAAATTAACCCCTATAAAAGTATAAAATTAAGTACATAGAATAGAGAAACAGCTGTAAAATCTTAGTTTTAAAGTAGTGTTTGAGAATATAAAGTAGTTTTATGAATCTATAGTCACACAAATTTTGTTGAAAAATAAAAGTGGTATATAACAAAGTAAAAAATTGTTTTATTCCTTTTTTAAAAAATTATATGGTGCTACACCTAAGCTAATACCATTTATATGAAAAAATAATTTTGAAAATCGGTTTACATTTGGCGGGAATATCTTTAACATATACACAAAAAAAAACAAAAACGAAATTCAGTCCACTTGAGACCCTCTTTCATTTGAAGGCGGTTGAAAAAAATAATTGAATTGTTATGTACTTAATAAATATAGGTCTTTAAACATAATGAAAATTAGATCTTGAAAAGGCCGGTCATGAAAGAGCCTCTCTCTCAAAACGTTTTCTCCCAAGAAGCATAATCTGGAAAATTAGTACGGCCCAATATATCCATATTATTAGTGAGGCCTAATATATCCATAAAATTATAAGTAAGTTTCGTAAGTGTAGATGTCAGAAAACAAATGAAAGTAACCCAAAAAACTTACTTTTTAACTTAATGTTTGTGGGTGACAGCTGGCCAGTATTGCCAACTTAAAATTATAATTTCTGCATCATTCGTTCGAAAACCACAGCGTAAATCATAGTGGTTCTTTCGTGTCACTCTTTCCCTACACACATTATCTTTTATTTCAGCACAAACCGAGTGATAGCTTTATTCACAATAATTGCACTGAACATGTTTATTATTTACTAAAAGTTATCTGAACAAAGCGAATACGTCGCAGTTATCTGAAGAAAGCGTATCGCTAGCTATGATCGAACACTACTATAATACATAATAGTTTAATCAGGAAAGCTTTGATGTAAATCTGTTGAGCACATTATGGGAGCTGAAAATGGTATGCCTATCCAATCAAATGAAAAGTTGCAAATGGACTATATAACCCCAGCTCCCCCTTGACCCCAGTCAGGGCCCCCTAGAAATGTCAAAGATCTTTGTGCTTTACCCTGTATAGTCATATGTATTATACAGTCATCATTAAATACTTCACTCTAATTTAAAAAATCAAATAACTTTTTCTCCATGCGAACGAACCGTTTTCATTAAAAGTTTAAATCAGGTTGATTAAATATGCGAAATCCCTTAAAAACCTTTTTTTTTCCCGCTTTTATAATTTCCCTGCTTTATGCTCCGTTTTCCAAATCGCCTCAAATTCCTCAATTATAATTATTAAATTCCGAAATAAATGAAATCTTCACTGTATATTCTTTTTATTAATCTCCTGCCGTTTACCTTTTTAGTTAACCCAATTTCGTTTGAGATTTGGATATAAATGCCTTTGTTTCGGTGTTTTTTTTTCTTTATCGTTCTGGGTTTCCCAGTTTTCTTGGCATTTCAAACGTGAGTTATTAAAAAAAAAACTTAATAATCCCGATATAATACACCAGAAGAATTCACGAATCATTGCTCCTAATATTTCTTCTAGACATTGAAAAAAATAAATACTGGATTAATTTTGTAAGTCTTGTTTTTATCATGACGATAATAAAAAATAAATATTAAATAAAAACTGTAATAAAATATCAAATAAAAACAAATATTTATCTTGGAAAATGGTTTTATTGTTTTTCAAACTATTCTCCGCGATGATAGAGGCACTTTTGCATACGTTTGAACCAATTTTCATAGCAGTTTTTTCCATTCGGATTGAGGTATCAACCGCTTCTTCTGGCATCGAAAATCGTTGACCACGTAAACTCAAAGAGATTTACCACTAAACACCGATAACATTTTTTAAAGCTCTCGACGCACGTTTCGCTAACTACGTTAGGATCATCAGGAAATGATTTAATCTAATTTTAAAAACTAAACTATGTTATATGAGACCCTAATTGATCCTAATTTTCCTTTTTTTCTTTTTTGTATTTTTTTACACGCTTTATTAGGTAGGTAGTACAATTCGTAGGTAGTAGGTTAGCAATTAGGGCTAAGGAAATAGGGGAATTAATAAGGCTAAACAGAAATTCAGAAATAAAAGAAAGCAAATTAAAGCCTGAGGATGGCACAGTGTACAGGACGCGTACGCAAATGTTAGATATTGTCAGAAAATTTTATTCCCAGTTATATAAAGATCAGAACTAATCAAAGACAACAATACTCACGGAAGAACAAATAACAGATGTCGTAGTGGATGAAGTAATAAATGCTATAGAAACGATGAAAAACGGCAAAGCCCCAGCAAAGGACAGTTTAACTGTCGAAATGCTAAAAGCTGGTGGTCGGAGGTTACATAAAACACTGGCAAAATTAATCTCAAAATGCCTCACAGAACAAAAAGTACCTGACTTGTGGAAAAATGCAGAAGTGATCCTTTTGCATAAAAAAGGAGCACAGGAAGATTTAAAGAACTAACGTCCAAGAAGCCTCCTATCAGTGGTGTACAAAGTTTTCACTAAGATTATATCGAAAAGAATATCAAGAAAACTCAATGACGCGCAACCAAGAGAACAAGCAGGATTCAGAAGTGAATTCACTACAATGGACCACATCCAGGTTGTACAAAAAAGCATTTGACTCCATCTCAAAGCATGCATATGTAAATCTGCTAGTGTATGGCATAGGTAAGGCGAGGTGTAAGGGTTACCATGAAGAAGTATTCCGTAAACTGGATTGGGAACAGAATGGTGTAAAGATCAATGGTTCAAACTGAAACCATCTTAGATTTGCAGATAATATCGTTCTCATGGGTTCACAAGACCCACAGAAACTGCAAAGACGCATACAAGAGCTGCAAATGACTGGCGAACTATTTGGCTTAAACATAAACCTGAAAAAGAGTCAGGTTATGTTCAATAAATTTGCTGAGAACAGGAGAATTTCAGTTTTAGGGAAGGATTTGGAGACTGTGGACCACTTTATATATCTTGGGCAGGGGATTTCAATGGAGGGGTATACCGCCCGGGAGGAGGAACGGCGTGCTAAATGTGGCTGGCAGTTATTTGGCAGGCTCAATAGAGTGTTTAAGAGCAGACTCCCACTTTGCCTGAAAAAGAAGTATTCGATCAGTGCGTCCTACCTGTTATGACATACGGAAGTGAAACCTGGACACTCACATTGCAATCAATTCAAAAACTTCGGGTAGCACAAAGAGGAATGGAACGATGTATGCTTGGCATTACAAGACGAAACAAAAAGCCCTGCGCATGGATCAGGGAACAAACGAAAGTGTATGACATCATTGGAAGAGTGAAGTAATTGAAATGGAGATTGGCAGGTCATATAGCAAGGCGATGGGACGACAGATGGACCAGGGTAATCCTGAAGTGGATATCGCTTGATCGCAAACGTCCACGAAGAAGACCGAAAGCTCGATGGACTGATGACAGGACATGAGTGGCAAAGGAAAGCTCAGGATTGTGAAAGTTGAAAGCATGCTGAAGAGGCCTTCATCCTGCAATGGATGGACACGGGCTGGCAATAATAATATATAATGATGACTAAAGCCATGACCATATAAATCGGCCATGTTTAGTCGTTCCCTTCAGGCGTTCTCTATTCCGCTCTCCAGGCGTTCAGCTATTTTTGACAACAACCGCAATGGCAACTTCATTCAACGGCGGTGCATTGAAGCGTCTTTCATGTTCGCTTGCTGGTCTTTTGTCTGCTTTGATCACTATTTTGTGATCATCCAGTGTATGTTGACGCCTTACTGCTGGCGTTTTTCCAAAGACATCCAAAAATAATCTTTTCAACACACCACCGATAACACAATATTCTTTTTCGTTAAACCAAGAAAATATAATGAAATTTTTTCGCAAAATGTTACACTTCTCTTTTTAATGGCTTGGTTGCTACCAGAACTTAAGCCACGCACTTCTCTTTTTTTTTGTTATAAAAACATGTGACAGCAAAACTTTCAAATTATGTGTCATTTGACATAAAAAGTCAAAACGGCAACATTTAACATAAAGATTTTTTTCATATAAAAATACCATTCAAAGTTCCGACTTTTCCCGTGGATTTTCCAAAAAGTTTCTTTGGTATAATTGTTTCAGTCCTGTCATTTACGAACACAACAAAAATAGATCAGCTAAATCGGTCCAGCCGTTCTCATGTGATGCTCTATCATACATGTGGCAATTTATTTTTATTTATAGACATTAGTGTTAATTGTATATTACACTTCGCCGAACTTGGTTTATTTATCCTTCTCTTATTAAATCCATATCGATGGCCTTTAAATTCCAGATTTCCAAGCGAAAGAAACACGAAAATCTAAACTACAGAGACGGTAAAATTGGAATTTTATAACCGAAACACTGTCTCGCCTCCGTGTAGTCTTTTAAAATCGCACTACGAATACTCCAGAGAGATCTTGTCGATTTCAAACTTACTGTACACCAAGTACGAGTAAATTTATTTCCAACTCCATTTTATTTATTTAGAAATAAGCTACTTGGCGGCTTTTCATTCCCAGATTTTAAATCATTTCCGGGAGTTTTATTAAAATATATACGGTAAAAAGCTAGCAGGTTATTTAAAAAAAAAAAAAAAATTGTGAGATGCACAGGTTACATGTAAAAAAGTTCGAAAAACTAAGAAACGAGATTTAATAAACGAAGAAAGATACAAAAAAGCCAAATAATAAAAATATCTTAAACAAGAATTTTTAATGGACACCATTATCAAAAACGTCTCAGGTTTTATGGACACCTAGAAAAGATGGAAGAATAAAGAATCACAATTATCATTCATAGAGCTCACTCGTCGCTTTGATACAAAGATGCTAGACAAGAGTTTTAACTTTCTATACTTTCAATACCCAAATCAGTGATGGAAAGCCTTTTCAGTAATTGATACAAAAAATAAATGAAAGAGAAAGGAACAAATACGAAAGGTCTGAATAATGCCGATGAAGCCCCCTACAGCTTCACCTGCAAATTATTTTAATTAAGTTTCCTAATCTATAGATAATCATTCATAAATCAAAACTAACCTGGGGAATTAAAAAAAAAAGTTAGCTATTTAATACATCCAATTATTATGAGAAAAATTGAATCTATGTAACGTCATATTCTACAACCAGAAAATATCTATTAAAATATTTATGGGGATTTTTAACCGTCGTTTTTCTTTAGATTCCTTGGCTAGCCATATATTTTATTCAATTAAGACATCTTCATATCATTTCCTTAAAATATCTTCTCTAGAAAATTTTATAACTACACGATTACACAAACTAAAGAGTAGACGTGATCTTTTACGAGCACTTATTTTTTTATTATTCCCATCATTTCCCATTCGCTTCTCTAAGCCACTTGGTCGGTATGATTATGAAGAATAAAATAGTGTAGAACCGCCTTAAAGTGGTGTAAATTTTTGTGTATATGGGTCGACGTATAATTTTTGTCATATAATATATAATTTTGTTATCGCATTCTATTTTATTTTGTTCTAATTACAGTAAATTTCAATTTATAGAAATCTTAAGCGTCTTTCATCAAAGCAAATTACAGAAATATTTAAGGGACAAGACCATCTTAGAAACTAACATATATATATATATATATATATATATATATATATATATATATATATATATATATATATATATATATATATATATATATATATATATATATATATAATAACATTCAACGCAGCTTCAATTGATATTGAAATATAAACAAGGATTACCTTTCATTGGGTAAACATGAATAATAAACTTTCGGCTGGGTATATTAATAATTTACAAGGAACCATCTAAGATCTCCCGCCAAGAATTAATAGACATATTTATAATACGTCTTTAATATATTTTTTTAATGAAACATTTTTATAGAATAATCAAAGATGAATTGAAGTAAAGGAGTATTAAAGCAGTGAAAAAAAAAGTGGCAATAATAAAAGAAGAGTAAGTTAGATTTGGACCCAATGGAAACAGAAACTATTCAGAAAACCAGAAACTGTTTTGTGATATTCTAAAACAAGTGAGATAAATATAAACCACCAAAGCTCAGTTATTTTTCATTTGTTTTTCTGTTGCGGTTGTCAATATCTTCCCTGGACACTTAAACATTTTTTTCTTACTCAGTATTTCATCTTTGTTTTTTTTTAATTATTTTATTCTTTCCTTTCTCATATATTTAATCACTAGCTGTTATCTGCCCGCTTTGCTGGATGTAAATTAAACTCTAGAAATAATTGTTTCTTTTATGATTAAAATTATTTTTAGGATTCCATAGGTTTTACTTCATATATGACAATTTTGAAAGACCACAGTGCGAGGAATTTATAGCGATACATTCTCAAATTTTAAATTTCCGAGTATATTTATGTTTTATGCCCCTAAACCCCGTTTTAGGAGTTGATTTATATCAACCTTTCTCCTTATCGAACATCTACGACGCATTAAGAACACTGCTGCCAAATTTCAAGTCTGTAAGACTTAGATTTCAAAAACGAGCATATATTTATATTTTACGCCGCAACCCCCGCAACCTCCCTCAGGAGTTGATTTTTATAAACCCTCCTCCTTAACGAACATCTACGACGCATAAAGAACATTCCTGCAAAGTTTTTAGTTCATAGGTAAGAATCCTTCCATCCGTTCGAGCATAATTAAAGGACAAATGTCCAAATAAACATAGTTTCACATTTATAATATATATCACCATTACCGTGGTAATGTCTATTCTTACTGACTTTCCTATGTTCAGTCTCTCTATTGCTTGTCCCTTAACAATTCATTGATCTCTTGATACATTGTTTCTATTTAGGAAGAAAGTAGGAAATAACGAGTTTAGAACCCTGATGAACTTTGATATCGACAAGTTGTTAGGAAAGGAAAACATAGTGAACAATCAAACCACAAATAATAAAATAGCATGAAAACGTCATGGGGAGAGAAAGGTATACGCTAATGAGAGAGATGACAACATATAAACCAGCACAAACTAGCCCTAGAGAACGACCTAGTTAGATGGCGACTGTAAGTAGAAGAAACTATAAAAACAGTGAATGCAGAAGGATTGAAAAAACAGATCTCAGATAAGAAGAGATGGATTAAAAAGTTGATAATGCGAAAACTCTCCAACAATTATAAAAAAGGTAACAAGAAAAAATGTGCACCGATCCACCACACTAAAAGGATTTGAATAGTTCCTTATAAATAGAACAGCTAGTTACGTACCCATAAAACCGCTGATACTGTATAAAGTATTATATATCACACAATAATAATTTTGTATGTATAAAACCGTAGTTTTAAGGTTGTCGCAAATAAATTGTTTTTAAAAAGAACTTTCGAAGTTTAAAAGACAAAATTGGCGCAGTCGGTAGGATCGCGTGCTTTTCGTTTGAGTTACGCATTGTGCGGTAAATCGAAAATTTGTTGTCTCAAACCCTTAAACGCGAAAGACAAGAACAATTTAAAAACGGTGGAGCTGACTACAGAACTGTACGTGCTTCAAAACCAGCCCAAACCCCAACGCATAGCAGAACAACAAAGCAAGCGTCCAGGAGAAGAATTGGTAGACGGTAAAACACGTAAGTGCCTTTCCTTCTTGCCCTTTCTAAACCAGATAACAAGAGTACAACGAGCATAACCAAAACACGGAAGATTATGAAGATGACTGTACTGCTCAGCAAGACTATTACATCCGACAAGCAGAAGAGCCAGCAGATACAGAAAGAAATTTTACCAAAGTAACTCTACCAAAAGACCTAACTTAATTGAAATCAATATTTCATCAAACAACGCACTTCCATATGTAGAAATTAAGAAATTTAATTTAAAATTATTAATAGATACTGGAAATTCACGTTTCATATTAAGACCAACGATCTCAGAACAATTTTTCCCCGAAAAAACCTACCAAACAACTAATACAATGAAAACAGCTGTCGGAAGGCAAGAAACAAAGTATCAGGCAGATATTTGTTTTTCCGAATTTGAAGAAAATTACAAAATAAATTTCATTTTAGTTGATTTTTATGATTATTTTGATGGTGTCATTGGACTAACAGATTTCATAAATATGAATCTCAACATCGACTTGACCAACGAACGATTAATTAACAATTTCGTAGAAATTCCTTTTATATATATATATATATATATATATATATATATATATATATATATATATATATATATATATATATATATATATATATATATATATATACAAAAAAATAACAACCGAAACTTTTACAAAACATTTAAAACTAAATTAACAGGCTATCAATCGCAAAGTCTTTGCTTCCAAAACGAAAACGGACAATTAGCTCTAAATAACCAAGACAATTCCAAAGAACTTTCGAAATATTTCGAACAAATACTATATACAAATTTTTAAGCCCGAAGAAGTAAGCTTTTCATTTTCTTTAAACCCACATGAAAAGTTAGTAAAAAACTTACAAGTAAATATTTTTCACGGTGAAATAATTACCAAAGCAAAGAAATGGTTTTGCCCCATCGAAATTCAAAACCCATCTAATCAAAATATTTCCATAACCTTAACTAAACCTTTACCAGTAGATCAATTTAATGAACAACTTTACGAAACATATACAATTGATAATTTTATTCGAACAAATAAGAATACTGCTAATAACAAGATCAATATCGACAATTTAATTCGCACAAAGCATATGAACTCTGAAGAAAAACAGGAAATAACAAAAATTTGCAAACAATATTCGGATGTATTTCTGAAACAAAATGATAAACTAACTTTTACATCTAAAGTAAAACACAATATAAGGACGATAGACGATAGACCTGCACACAACACATTATATAGATACCCTTATGCACATAAGGAAAAAATCTTTATCTTCTAACACATTTACCCAATAATTCTTAACAATCTTATGATCGTACCTAAATACCCCTACTTGGCACGAGAAGATCGAACGTACCAGTTTAAAAAAGACACCTGCCCGCGTTTGGAAGAAAGTTACTTTTGTCAAGAAGACCCTCACTCACGTGATGTATGTACAATTCAACTACTTTCCGGAAATCTGGAAAAATGTTCAACAATCCAAGTGAACACTGAAGAATCCATCATAGAACAAGTAACTCGATAAGAAGTTCTACTTTTACCAGCCGAAGAAGAAAAAGTTTTCTCTCAATGTAAATCTGATGAGCATCTAAAAGTTAAATCACCAACTTTATTTAAAATTTCAAAAGATTGGAAATTACAAATAAATTC
Organism: Cosmopolites sordidus; assembly: GCA_031761425.1. Lineage (NCBI taxonomy): Eukaryota > Metazoa > Arthropoda > Insecta > Coleoptera > Curculionidae > Cosmopolites > Cosmopolites sordidus. The sequence goes on along the minus strand of JARFXV010001712.1, from coordinate 424,333 downwards.
TAAAACCTACATTAATAGCATCGAAATAAAACAAGGAAAAGCTCTCATCCTGCCTGAAATATCTTTAGAAAAAATGGAGAAAACAAAAATGTATACCACGCCAAACTTAACGAAAATCAATTTTGAAGAAACATATAAAATAAGGGATATGGCAAATGACCTAAAGCCAATCGCCGAAGAAGAAGCAATAACAAACGCAACATCATCTTTCGATATAATAATAATTATTATTTATTTAATTGTCATAATTTCCATCGTTATAAGAAAATACAAGGTGCAAGAAAAATGTTACCTCCATCTGAAGAAAGAAGAAAGAAAAAGACACAAAGGTTTAAACCCCAAGGACAAGGAGCCCCGAAAACAACTCCATTCTTTTCGAGACTTAAGGAGGGAGGAGTTACGTACACCTAAATAAATTGTTTTTAAAAAGAACTTTTGAAGTTTAAAAGACAAAATTAGCTACAATTTCAATAAAAAATGTATTAGCTTATATTATAATAATAATTAAATATTTTGTTCATATCTAGATTTTTACCTTTTTTCTGTGGACCTATTTAATTCGTTCACGATTCTCTTTTCGTTTATTTAGAGTTCGAAACTTTTAGAGTACTATATATTTAGAATATTATTCATGAAAAGTTACATAGTGGGTTGGTAATTAAAAATATTTTAAAATACGGAAAATTCGGAACATGAGTGCACATATTGCCCATTCCCTCCCGAGGCCGATTTCTGGCCTTAAACCGTCATCAGTCGAGAGAGCACGCTCTGAAAGGAATGACCAAAGGTACGACTATATACATCGGCCATGTCGAATGAGCTCAAGGTCAAAAACCGGTCTCGAGAAATACTTGCTGACGTTTTAGTGGCGGTTGAGGAAATGGCCAATTTTTGCATGGAGCATGGATGAATTTTTCTTGTTCCTGAATAAGAATATTATTTTACAGTATTCTGAAAGAAGTTCCAAGTTTCATGAATATTTAAGCGGGAACTTAAGTTAAAATCAAGTTATGAAATTGCGAATGATGATGACTGAACAATCACTATGATATGATAATATGAAGAATACAATACTTGAACAAGTCCACTACTGAATATAATTTATTTCAGTGTATTATTTCAGTTGTAACTGCGCTATCCCATTTATTTACCACAACAAACAATTAATTTGGGACGGAGATAGCAGTTTTGTTGTCTCATTATGTAATGAGCTACCATATTTTATTCAATCAGATAATTCTGATGTCAGTTCCTTAAAATACAGGCACTAGAAAACGTTACAACTAAGCGATAACGGTTGTATTTCACAAAGGAAACGAGTAGATTTGATCTTTTATGGTGGTCTCATTTTTATTATTCTCGTCGCTTCTCATTTGTTTCGTTAAGCCACTTTGTCCGATTGTAGCTTTTTATCGGCTGAGCGTCATAAAGACGCGAAAACAATAAAATATTTTAGAACGACTTTGAAATGACGTGAATATTGATTATTGAGTTGTTTTTTAAATATAAATATATGGGTGATTTCTAGACCAATTTTAGTTTATAAAAACTGATGTCAATGACTGGAAAATGAAAAGGAAGGCACATTCATATCAGTCTCATCATATATGAAAGATTCTTCTATATACAAGGTACACGGTGACAAAAAACGGAAACTTTTTAACAATCCAATAAAGCCAAGAGTGATGGAAGAAAAACATTTTATTCATAGTAATTGAAATTTGTCTTTTAGATGCCGTCCTCCTGTACGAATGTATTCTTGAAATTTGCTATTGAGATTCCTCATTGACCGATGTAGCACTGTATCATCTCATGCTGTAGCATGAGATAGCCCCACAAGAAAAAGTTACAAACGGACAAATCTGGCGATCTAGGGGGTCAGGGAACGTTACCGAATCTTGAGACACGGTTTACGAACACTTATCGCACAGCTTCTATGAATTGCCGTGCAGTGTGTGATGTTGTTCCATCCTGTTGAAACCAAGTTTCTTGAACGCGTGGAAAATTTGTTAATTCAGGTGTAACGCAAGATTGTAACATCTCCAACTAACGATCCGTATTAACAATTACTGTGATCCCCTGTACATTTTCAAAAAAAAATAAGGTCCGATAATTCCATGTAATGAAACAGCACACCACCCTGTCACCTTAGTAGCGTATAAAGGGCGTTCATAAACTTCTTTAGGATTTGTATCTGTCCCGTAACGGAAGTTCTGTTTATTCACGTAACCTGCGTGATGAAAATGGGCCTCATCTGACATTCACAACTTGCTTAGAAATTCATCATCATTGTTTATGTTTGTTATTATTTGTTGACAGAATTCTAATCGCAACTGGTAATCGTTTTCCTTCAGCTGTTGCTCTATTTGCAGCTTGTATGGATGAAATTTCAAATCTAAATGAAGGATTCTGTGAATACTCTCCCGGGACATTTCAACCGCAGCTGCTTGCTTACGAATTGAACGCCGTGGTCTCCGTAAGACAGACTCGCGTACAACATCAATGTTATGTGGAGTACAAGCAGTTCTTCGTCATCCTGTTGGTTTCTTCTTTAAGCCAGATCCAGTCTCTTCAAAGTTTTCAAACTTTTGATGGGACGGCACCATGACGTCCTAAGTTTGGAAAACAACGTCGGAACTCCTTCTGCTCAGCTTCCAAACTATGACTGTTTTTATAAAACATTTTTATGGCTAACGCACGCTGTTGCCCATTCCACTGATCCGTGTTTACTTAATCAAGGTTACTACTGTCTCGCAGTGCTGCCCCTTGCTCATGGCTGCCACTACACATTTCGAGAATTTCCGTTATTCTGTGTCATCCTATATATTTTGCGTTACTTAAAAAACAAATATTATTAAATCACTAATCGAAAAACTATGATAAGAATTAACATTTTAAGCAAATGTGTGGAAAAATACATTAGGCAAATATTCATTTGTTATTATTTAACAAATAAACTACAAATACATTTATGAACATTGTTAAAACATTTTTTTAGGTAGCAACTTTGCAATACCGCCACGACAAAGACTGTTGTTTTAAAATTACGACAAAAGTTATTTCTGTTTCAATGCGTGCATTTATGGTCGATTTATAACCGAAAATTTGTTCTGTAAGCGAACATCACGATATGCGTCGTATTTATGAAGAAGTTTTCTAAAATCTCGAAAGGGCTTGGCCTATTTATAGGTAACGATACCCAAAAAAAACGCTTCCATCTTAGGATACGAGTAACGTTTTTGGATATTAGTAGTGCGGTTCCAAAATTTCAAGAGTGTATGCGGCAGCGAAAAATCAGTTACGAATTTGAATGACAAATTTTATTTCTTATTGAAGATGATTCTACCAGAAGTATCCGAAGTAATCGTGACGAATTGAATTTTTCTATTAGAGTGTACATAGAGATCACTAAAAGAGCAGTTACTTTCCATTACTATGTACAAAGAGTACAAGCCCTCCGCAAGATAAATATATTGTGGATGGATTATTGGCCAAACACAAAGGAATCCAAATTTTTAGTTCAATATTTTATCAACCGACGAAGCTTCTTTCACGACAAGTGGAATTAATTTCCAAGATTTTGAAGAGTTAATGTAATAAAATAATGTATCATGTGATGTAAATCCTTTAAAAGTATTGTAGTAAGAAAATTAAAAAATTAGTGCTAATTATTTCAACTTTGACATTAAACGACAATAATGTGTAGACATCCTCTTGTGAGGGGCGGTATATGCTTTTAGTTCAGTTAAGGTTGCTGGTGCAATCGCATAAAAATTCGGCAAATTTTGTACCTTACACGTTTCATCCTCAATAAATCCGTTTATTGCAACGGTCAGTTGAGTATCGCTATCGCAATCTATTTCAAAAACTGTACTATTTCACTGACTTGCTGCTGAAAGATGAGACTTGGATGTGCTTGAAGGTGTATATCATATCTCATCATTAGTGGTTATTAATCTTCAAATTATATCCCCAGTCAAGTAATCAACTAAATGTTCATTTAGGCGGAGACGCAGGTTGTTGTGTGTTTCACATGAGATTGTGGAACCCAACGGTTGGGTGTCTGATGACACTCAGCAGTGTTGTCTCATTTGACGCAGTCCAAAGAATTCTAACACTGTATATATACGCCATCCGACGGGAAGTCGGCGAAAAATATGGATTGTTGACTGTGGATGGGATCTTCCTATTCTTGACAAGAGAGCACATATCGGTGCCCTGAAGAATCTAAACATTAAGAGACGAAACATGTGCCCTCCAATGGAAGGGATGGGTGGGGCCCGTAACAGTAACAACACTAAAACAACACTCTAATCTTTTCCACTGAATTTGTTTTCTTGCCAATCCGGATTTAGGTTATACAATTTAATCACGCGAAGAATCTGCTATAAGATTATAAAGATTTATGGGGCCAATCGCATAAACTGCTAGAATATTTTATTCACTTATATTATCCAGATGCCATTCTCTTAAAATATCTCTGCTACAAATCGTTACAACTATACGATAACGGCTGTATTTCACAAATGAAACGAGCAGTTTTGATCTTTCGTGGTCGCCTGTTTTATGATTCTAGGCACTTCTTATTTGATTCTCTGAGCCGCTTTGTCCGTCTGATTGCGGCTTTTCTCAGTTTAGCATCGTAAAAATGTTTAGGGAGAAAGAAAAAAAATAGAGGCTTTGGAACGATGCGACTTTTTGTTCGAATAAACGTGCAATCTATTGTTTTTCTCTTTGTTGGAGTTTAGTTTACTTTTTTTTTGATATTTAACTACAAAGTATATTTTAGGTTTTGTTTTATTATATTATCATCACTGAAAAAAATTGTATCAAACGAATTAATGGCATGAGGTTTGTATATAAAGTAATAAAACTGATAGCATAACGCTGTATCTGGCAACACCGCTGCATCTTCAGTACGACCTTGAACTCCTTGGAGTTACCTGGTGGTGCGTAGCAATTATTTTCGTAAACCGGATTTTCCCTGTTAGAGGGTTTTGATAAGAGTGGGTTTGGTACCTGAAGACTAAAACTGTTTTTGAATCTGCTCTTTATGCTGGTCCTACCGGTACATATATTTTTTGAAACATACGTGTAGTTTTTGAGATATGATAGGTGTCGAAAAAATGCGATTATTTCATAATTTTTACCTTTTCTTACATCATTGAACATGGAGAAAGCTTCTTTATCATGATGGCAGTTACGCATGATACTCCAGCAGTAATCAGCCATAAGTTGTTCATCCCATCGACCCTGGTAATTTTCTTCCATATTATTTACGTCCTGATTAAATCGCTTTCCTTGCTCCTCACTGTAAGGGGTAAAATTATTTGAAAAATCCAAATTGTCCAAATTATTGAGGAGGTAGTAAACTTTGATACTAATGTTACATCCAAGTTTTCTGAAATTTTCCAGCATGTTTTGCATCAGTTGGCTATAATTTTCGAACTTATAATTTTTTTACAACTTTGACGAAATAAAACCAGGCTAATGATTCTATATTATTCACTGAATGCACGAAATTTGTATCTCTCATTAAAAGCCTAATTTGCGGTCCATCGAAAATACTAACCTTAAGTTTCTCTTTGCTCAAACCAGGAAATTTCCTCCCAATTTTATGTACAACCGAGGTAAAATAAAATGTCCAACGACAAAATTACTCACAATCATTGAGCCTTATTTCTTTAAAAATCAAGCTGCAAAGCACATTACCGTTAATGGGGATCATTATAGAGTGATGATCAATGATTATATAATTGCGAATTTGAATGATTGATTATCGGTATTGATTTGTACGAGATGTGGTTCCAACAGGGTGACTCCACATGTCATAGAGCCAACGCAACAAAAGATTTATTGAGGGAGCAATTCGGTGAGAAAATTATTTCGAGAAACGGACCTGTTAATTGGCCACCAAAATCATGTGATTTAATGTCTTTAGATTATTTTCTTTTGGCGCTATGTTAAATATTTTGTCTATGCAGATAAACCCGCAACGATTGACGCCTTGGAACTCAAAATAACTCGGACAATTGCGGGCATAAGGCTCCAATTGCTTGAAAAAGTGATCGGAAATTGGATTAACAGATTGTGCTTTGCAATAAGCAGCCACGGTGAACATTTGTCCGTAATTGATTTCAAACATTGAATGTTATTTCAAATAAAATAAATAGTTATCGATAAACTACATAATAAATACTATCAAATAGTTTCATGGTATCTAAATTCCTTGTTTTATTTCAATTTATGTGTTATATATTGTGGAAAATTATGAATATATATTAGGAAATTTTCCAGCATGTTTTGCATCAGTTCGAGATAATTTTCGGACATAATTTTTTTACAACTTTGACGAAATAAATCCAGGCTAATGATTCTATATCATTCATTAAATGCACGAAATTTGTATCTTTCATTAAAAGCCTAATTTGCGGTCCATCGAAAATACTAGCCTTAAGTTTTTCTTTGCTCAAACTAGGAAATTTCTTCGATATACAATTAAATCACGAATGCTTGTTTCATTACTCCCAATTTTATGTACAACGGAGGTAAAATAAAATGTTCAACGACAAAATTACGCACAATCAGGGTACATTTGCTAGCGCGCTGTAAACAAACATGTTTTTTGCTAGAATAACACTGGTATGTGGATTTTCTATTTAGTTTACGTGGACAAGATGCACATACTTTCTTGTTTTTTTTTTCTTCGTTGGCTTGACCTTGAACTGTACCTGGCATATTAGAACCGAGTATTCTGGCTAAAGTCATACGAAGCTCACGTAAGTTGAACACCTTGTGCTCAACTGCTTTGTGCTTTGTGCGTTGTGCTTTAATACCAGTTGTCGAGCTATAGTTTTATAAACACACCTCGATCAGTTTTTTTGTTTTAGATACACATCATGTAAAATATGCGCATTGACTAAATTTATGTCTAAAATTCTATAAAAAAGTGTCATAGGCCTTTGTCTTGATCGGCGGCTGCCAGTGTATATCGAACACTTCTGGTCTATTTCGTCTACTCCCCCTTTTTTGGAATTATAGAATTATATTATTTCATCAGGAGATTACGAAATTTAATTCTAAAACTAATTTAAAACTTAATTTGTTTGAGAAATGGAATGAATCATCCCCTGAAGATGCTGACATAGTTAGCGAAACGCCTGTCGAGAAGTAAACAAAATGATTTGATTTTTAGTGTAAATTTCTTCGAGTTTAATACTAGGAGATTCATTTTTAAGAAAACAAACCACTTATACGAATTTATTTGGTTAATCGTTTAGACCACAATATTTTATTTAATTATCTAATTCGTATGCTACTCTCTTTAAAGATATGCCCTTATATCTTAATAACTACACTAAAGAGGTTGTATTTCACAAACGAAACGAGCAGTTCTATTATTTTATAGCAGCTTCTTTCACTTTATTACTGTCGTCGTTAAATATTTGCTTTTCTAAGCCACTTTGTCCGTCTTATTGTGGGTTTATTTTTGTTTTGCGTTATAAGAACGACAAAAAAATAAATTAAGGGAGAACCACACTGAAATCATGTGACTTCTTTCGAGTAGACGACGTCTATCCTTTTGTTTTTTTTGTTCTATTCAATTTAGTTCCCTTTTATCTTTAAATCGCAGCTGAATGTTTCTTATTATGAGCATAAATATATCTTGGGGCTACTCTTTTATTTGTCTGACAAAAAAACAAATACCATCTTGAAGAAAGTTCGACCAGGCTATACATACTCACAATTGTCGAGAATTGTGAAAAAATTCCACGTTGCTTTAAGATAAGATACGCATAGTATTGTTATTCAAGTTATATTAAGGGAGAGAGAGATGTGGTTTTATGAGCCGTTCTCCAACACTCATTCGTACGTTACCAAAAATTAATTATTAACCCTTCGTTGCCACACTTAGTTTTTTTAATGCGGAACCCACTCTGGGGTGTATTAAATTCCACATTAGTTTCAAGTATTTTAAGAGTTAGATACTGCAGCACTTATATTTTCTTTGTTTACATGACTATAACGTTTGAAACACTCCCTTAATAAGAAAAAAAGTTTTATTTCATACGAAATTAAATCAAACTTCAGTTTAGCTGGAAAAAGTAATATTAAATTCGAATTAGAACGGACAAAGATTATTATTACTTTAAATATGTATACAAATAAGTAAAAAATTACAGAAATAAACGTGCTCACTCTAAAAACCAGTCTTAGCGAGGTAATCAAATACTAAAGAATTTTCAGTGCACCCCTTCAACGCGATTCATTGCCCGATGCTCTTTGCACAGATTTTTTGTCCTTGTTTCTTACACAGAAAGCACAGCGAATGTGGTTCTCTAAAACGGACACAGGAACTGCTTCCGCACCTAATATATCTCTGATTGTCATCCTTATAGTTTTTCTTACAGTTGTTGTTTCTAACCTGCTCTTCAAAAAAGGTTCAACGATATCGAAAGCTAAACTATGCAAGACATTTCTTCTTTTCATCCTTTTATTTTCATTGCATATATTAAATAGGATCATTGCATGTATGCCGCTGTGATCTAACATTACGCAAAACAATCTCATTGGCCAACGTCTGGTTGAACGCGCGGTAGTGTATGTGTGACATTATTTATCAAAGGAGTCAGTTCCACCTTTTCTACCATTATATTCAATGATGATTTCAGACTTCCCTATTTCGTATGGTACTGGTTCGTTATCTTCAGTAACATACCGATATATGGTATAGAATTTACCATATATCGGTGTGTATCGTGTGTACCATGTACACGCGTCCGTCATTCAACACAGCAAATTTATTGCTGCTTATATAATATATATATATATATATATATATATATATATATATATATATATATATATATATATATATATATATATATATATATATATATATATTTTCCCGACCGTTTAAGTCTAGCAATAAATTTGCTGTGTTGAATGACGGACGCGTGTACATGGTACACACGATACACTCGATATATGGTAAATGCTATACCATATATCGGTATGTTACTGAAGATAACGAACCAGTACCATTATACTACGTAACATTTACAAAACCTATTCACGGAACTGAAGAAATATAACGGTTTACAACTGGTTCTCATCGGTCCAACTGTTACTGTTACTATATTAAGGACAGTCACAAATAGTAAAAGAGAAATTCCTCCATCTTTTTTAGTTGCCAAGGAGAATATGGTAGTTCTACTACTGTCAACAAACTACTATTCAAATTCTGTAGATGCAGAAATAGGGAAGTCTGAAATCATCATTGAATATAATGGTAGAAAAGGTGGAACTGACTCCTTTGATAAATAATGTCACACATACACTACCGCGCGTTCAACCAGACGTTGGCCAATGAGATTGTTTTGCGGAATGTTAGATCACAGCGGCATACATGCAATGATCCTATTTAATATATGCAATGAAAATAAATGGATGAAAAGAAGAGATTTCTTGAATAGTTTAGCTTTCGATATCGTTGAACCTTTTTTGAAGAGCAGGTTAAAAACAACAACTGTAAGAAAAACTATAAATACAATCAGAGATATATTAGGTGCGGAAGCAGTTCCTGTGTCCGTTTTAGAGAACCACATTCGCTGTTGTTTCTGTGTAAGAAACAAGGACAAAAAAACAAAGAAAATGTGCATTCATGCTATCGATGTGCAAACAGCATCGGGCAATGAATTGCGTTGAATGGGTGCACTGAAATTTCTTTAGTATTTGATTACCTCGGTAAGACTGGTTTTTAGATTGAGCACGTTTATTTCTGTAATTTTTTACTTATTTCTATACATATTTAAAATAATAATAATCTTTGTCCGTTGTGATTCGAATTTAATATTACTTTTTCCAGCTAAATTGAAGTTTCATTTAATTTCGTATGAAATAAAACTTTTTTTCCTATTAAGGGAGCATTTCAAACGTTATAGTTCATGTAAACAAAGGAAATATAAGTGCTACAGTGTCTAACTCTTAAAATACTTGAAACTAATGTGGAATTTAATACACCCCAGAGTGGGTTCCGCATTAAAAAAACTAAGTGTGGCAACGAAGGGTTAATAATTAATTTTTGGTAACGTACGAATGAGTGTTGGAGAACGGCTCATAAAACCACATCTCTCTCTCTCCCTTAATATAACAAGAATAACAATACTATGGGTATCTTATCTTAAAGCAACGTGGAATTTTTTCACAATTCTCGACAATTGTGAGTGTGTATAGCCTGGTCGAACTTTCTTGAAGATGGTATTTGTTTTTTTTTCAGACAAATAAAAGAGTATCCCCAAGATATATTTATGCCCATAATAAGAAACATTCAGCTGCGATTTAAAGATAAAAGGGAACTAAATTGAATAGAACAAAAAAAAAACAAAACGATAGACGTCGTCTACTCAAAAGAAGTCACATGATTTCAGTGTGGTTCTCCCTTAATTTTTTTTTTGCTAGACTTAAACGGTCGGGAAGATATATATATATATATATATATATATATATATATATATATATATATATATATATATATATATATATATATATATATATATATATATATATATATATATATATATATATATATATATATATATATATATATATATATATATATATATATATATATATATATATATATATATATATATATATATATATATATATATATATATATATATATATATATATATATATATATATAATCATTATCAGCCCATGTCTATCCACTGCAGGATGCGTCTTCAGCATGCTTCCAACTTTCACGGTACTGGGCTTTCCTCTGCCACTCGGGTCCTATATACCTAACGATGTCATCAGTCCATCGAGCTTTCGGTCTTCTTCGCAAAAGTTTGCGATCAAGCGGTATCTACTCCAGGATTGCCCTGGTCCATCTGTCGTCCCATCGCTTCGCCACATGGTCTGCCCATCTCCATTTCACTTACGAATGAGTGTTGGAGAACGGCTCATAAAACCACATCTCTCTCTCTCCCTTAATATAACAAGAATAACAATACTATGGGTATCTTATCTTAAAGCAACGTGGAATTTTTTCACAATTCTCGACAATTGTGAGTGTGTATAGCCTGGTCGAACTTTCTTGAAGATGGTATTTGTTTTTTTTTCAGACAAATAAAAGAGTATCCCCAAGATATATTTATGCCCATAATAAGAAACATTCAGCTGCGATTTAAAGATAAAAGGGAACTAAATTGAATAGAACAAAAAAAAAACAAAACGATAGACGTCGTCTACTCAAAAGAAGTCACATGATTTCAGTGTGGTTCTCCCTTAATTTTTTTTTTGCTAGACTTAAACGGTCGGGAAGATATATATATATATATATATATATATATATATATATATATATATATATATATATATATATATATATATATATATATATATATTATATATATATATATATATATATATATATATATATATATATATATATATATATATATATATATATATATATATATATATATATATATATATATATATATATATATATATATATATATATATATATATATATATATATATATATATATATATATATATATATAATCATTATCAGCCCATGTCTATCCACTGCAGGATGAAGGCGTCTTCAGCATGCTTCCAACTTTCACGGTACTGGGCTTTCCTCTGCCACTCGGGTCCTATATACCTAACGATGTCATCAGTCCATCGAGCTTTCGGTCTTCTTCGCAAAAGTTTGCGATCAAGCGGTATCTACTCCAGGATTGCCCTGGTCCATCTGTCGTCCCATCGCTTCGCCACATGGTCTGCCCATCTCCATTTCACTTAATTCACTCTTCTAATGATGGCACACGGAATGAAACCCCTTCGTTTGTTCTGGATCGAAGACTCTTCTTTTCAGACAAAGTGGGAGTCTGTTCTTAAACACTATGTTGAGCGTACCAACATGCGAATTTATCACTTTCTCTTAAATTCTTGTAGCCTTAACGTCAAAACCCAAACAGGATCTTAAAAAATCAAAAAGATAATGCAACAGTGTGTTGCTTTAAAAAGTGATGACCCAAATTTGTTTGACCACAATTTTTTAAGAGTTATATGGGCTGATTATTTTTACGATATCTGTCTCTTTATGGTATGATTGCATATTGAGAATTACAGAAAAACGCCCAGTTATTTTTCAATTAGTATAGTTTAAAACGGGTTCTAACATGTCGTTACTAAATATTGCATAAGGCTCCAATTGCTTGAAAAAGTGTTCGGAAATTGGATTGACCGTAATTAATTTCAAACATTGAATGTTATTTCATATAAAATAAATAGTTATCAATAAACTATATAATAAATACTATCAAATAGTTTCATGGTATCTAAATTCCTTGTTGTTTTATTTCAATTTATGTGTTATATATTGTGGAAAATTATGAATATATATTATGGAATATGCCATTTTTATGGGAACAACATTGTTAATAGTTTCTTATGGAGAAATTAATGTGTATAGAGACCCATATTGTACTCCATTAGCAGCGTTATTTAACATACTAATAGTTTACTAATTACAGTTGTGTATGTTTGCCAGCATGATTAAATTTTGGCTTCGATAATAACTTGTCAATGACAGAACTATACCACCCGCGTCGAGTAACTTTACCGCTATCTATACAGAACATCTTTTCTTTACCACACAGTTTGTCTTATTACAGAGGGTTGTCCAATAAAAGTGTCAGAACTTTAACATGAGGCACAATGATAACTATTCGATAATCCGGTAATTTTTATTTTATCTTGAATTTTTATTTATGTTATTGAAAATAATGTCGTTCAAATTAGCTTTCCCCACAGCCCTTTGGCTGGCTTCTCCCCAGTCTCCTTCGACTTTATCTGGTAGAATACATTTTGGAGACCCAAGTTTCGATTAGTCTTTCACACATATCTGGTGACCTAAATGTTTCGTGTATGTTCAAGAACTGTTCAGGGTTCATTTCTGACAAACGAGATATTTCATATAACCCAAGAAAGAATAGTCCAAGGGCCTAAGATCGCTTAATGTTGTTGGCCAGTTGACATTACTATTTCGCGAAATGACGAGTCGAGTAAACTTTTCTTGCTTAAATTCAACTCTTCCCCGACTATTCTGACCGTCATCCGATGACCACAACACATAAGAACCCGGATTATGTGGACATTTTCATCACTCCTTGCAGTTAAGAGCTTTTCACTTCGAGGTTCATCTTCAATCAAGTCTTCGGTTTGAGAACCGAAGACTTGATTCCTTCTGAGAATAGCGTATATCAATTGAAAACCTGACCCGTTAACGAAACACCGTTTCGAGTGTTTCCATTAAACTTATAGCGGACCACTGCTTGAAATTATTATTATATAATTGTGCCAAGTAACTTTAAGGAAGTTTAAACTCGTACCAAAGACGCATAAGATGTTCGAACCATACACCACCAGTTACATTACTTTATTTATAAAGTAAAACTCTAAATTGAAAACGTCCTGGCTTTGTGTAAAATTGTTACGTTAATGTAAGGAAGGAATACAGTAATAATTTTATCTAAACAAACTCAATCAAATCCGAATATTCTAAGCCTCAACTTGACGGGTAAAAGAAACAGCCATTTGGAATTGACAGATCGTCATGTAAACTTTGATTTCATCCCTTCTGAACTTTCGAAACTTTTCCCATTTCCTATAACGATAACATATTACTTTCTTCATTTTTAATCGGTCAATCAACCAGTAACTGGACCAATTGAAATAAATTAAGAAAACATTAGGACAGTATCATGAATAATACACGAAAAGAAGTAAAAAAGTAGCAGTGAAATTCTAGTCCGGTCAATCTAGACATTCAAAGGTACATAAATTCACATTAAGCTGGAAGTGAGTAAAATTGTTCAAAACATAATTAAAAATAACATTTCAAAATTCCCCCGTTGCGGTATGTGGAAAAAATTGACTCGAGGTCAAAGGTCAAAATGGGGTTTTCGCGTTTTTCATCAAAACGGTAAGTATTATCGTAAAAATACCTCAAACGAAAATTGTAGACCATAAAATTATCTATAAAAAAGGTATCAATATGTTTTTTCCTAAGAGCCACCGTTCCTGAGATATAACGATTCAAAAACTTGTAAGATTGTAAAAGTTGTAACTAATTCATAATCTTCAATTACTTCTTGTTGTTGTTCTTCTTCTTGATCTTCTTCTTCTTCTTCTTCTTCTTCTTCTTCTTCTTCTTCTTCTTCTTCTTCTTCTTCTTCTTATTCTTCTTCTTCTTCTTCTTCTTCTTCTTCTTCTTCTTGATCTTCTTCCTTTTCTTCGTCCTGGGTATAAGTGAATTGCATCTGTAGCGATGTATCGCATGCCTCTTCGTTGGTTACAAACGAATCCTCTACTGTTGGTGATTCAACATTAAAACACGACTGACCTTGACAATTCGTACATGCTAGAGAACAAAACAGTCCAACTTTTTTGTAACCACATTTAGCACTGCATCTCTTTTTACAGTTGCAAACAATTGTGTATAGCAGTGTTTCCGGCGCAGGTAGGAGTAAAGTCTGAATTGGTTCTAATGTATTGTCCACCAACTCCCAACCACAGTCTTTTGGGTCTATTTGACAACCAAGCCACATTTGAACTTGGTAATATACCCGAAAAAGATGTTGATGATCAACAACTGAAGTTGGAGAAAGACAAACTAATTGCACTTGTTTTATATTTCGAGTATTTTTAACAAAACATACATATCGATACGTATCTAAGCAGGTAGTTTTCTTAGGAGCTCCGTGCATAGAAAGAAGAAAACGAAACGATACCTTTTATATATAATTTTATGAACTACAATTTTTGTCTAACGCAATTTTACGATAAAACTTACCGTTTTGATGAAAATCGAGAAAACCCCAAATCAGATTAGCAAAACTTCAGTGCCACTTACTTTTCAACCTGTTAGTCATTAGCAACCGAAAGAATGTGGCGTTATTGTTACTTTACAATATCATCACAATAATCAGATCAAAAAATTTGAGTAGCACAGAGAGGAATGGAAAGATGTATGCTTGGCATTACTAGACGGAATAGAAAGACCTGCACATCGATCAAGTGAGTGACATCATTGGAAGAATAAAGCAATTGAAATTGAAGTGGCTAGGCCATGTAGCGAGGCGATGGGACTATGATGTATATATATATATATATATATATATATATATATATATATATATATATATATATATATATATATATATATCCATATATATATATATATATATATATATATACATATATATATATATATATATATATATATATATATATATATATATATATATATATATATATATATATATATATATATATATATATATGTATATGAAAACATTGGTTGTTGGCTGTGGATGGGGTCTCCCTATTCTTGATGGTATGTTATATGTCGGCGCCCTGAAGAGTCTGAACTTCGAGAGACGCGACATATGTCATCCAGTTGAAGGGATAGGTGGGGCTTGTTCCCGGTCAAGCAACCAACAGAAGTGTTCATTCAGGCGGAGACGCAGGTTGTTGTGTGTTCCACATGAGATTGTGGAACCCAACGGTTGGGTGTGTGATGACACTCAGCTACTGATGTCTCATTGGACGCAGTCCAAGAAAATCTAACACTACATATATACGCCATCCGACGGGAGGTCGGCGAAAACATTGGTTGTTCACTGTGGATGGGGTCTCCCTATTCTTGATGGTATGTTATATGTCGGCGCCCTGAAGAGTCTGAACCTCGAGAGACGAAACATATGTCATCCAGTTGAAGGGATAGGTGGAGCTCCTTCCCGGTCAAGCAACCAACAGAAGTGTTCATTCAGGCGGAGACGCAGGTTGTTGTGTATTCCACATGAGATTGTGGAACCCAAAGGTTGGGTGTGTGATGACACTCAGCTACTGATGTCTCATTGGACGCAGTCCAAGAAAATCTAACACTACATATATACGCCATCCGACGGGAGGTCGGCGGAAACATTGGTTGTTGGCTGTGGATGGGGTCTCCCTATTCTTGATGGTATGTTATATGTCGGCGCCCTGAAGAGTCTGAACCTCGAGAGACGAAACATATGTCATCCAGTTGAAGGGATAGGTGGAGCTCCTTCCCGGTCAAGCAACCAACAGAAGTGTTCATATATATATATATATATATATATATATATATATATATATATATATATATATATATATATATATATATATATATTGTTTTCTCTATATTCATACTTGTATTTTCTCTAAAATATATCTCACATATGTCATGATATTCTTGCTATTTTAAATGATTGTCTATATAATTTTTTTTCCAGATTTTCGTCACTGCTTATTATATCAGTTTCTAGATATATACTGTTCAGTACTAGAACACTAGAAATAAACAGCAATTTAATGTTGGACTTTTAATAAGGACTATTGGTAGTCCTCATCAATACGTCTGGATATCGATATCGATATCGACAAATACCGTTAAGTCATAATGTTTTATCGTCCGCCGTCGCGATACACTGTAATATATTTTCTCTGCTTAATAGCAAGAAAGGCAACATTTTTGGATGACTGCTGCATCCAGGGTCTTTTCAATCCCATTGACATTAACCTGTAGGTGTGTAAATTCAGCCACAGGATAACACTTTTCACAATTACTTGAGTGTGTTGTGCTCCTTCTGTTCAATTCTTCCTGTAGTTTGACGTCATCGAAGTTTTCCAGTTGTCCGAACATCGTTTATCACACATACTGAAATCACGGCTTGAGGTGAGTAAATAACCTAATGAAACTGTTGGCTATTGGAAGCAAGTCAACTTCTGGTGCATTTTCGTTAAGAGATTCAACTGAGTTACGTCCGGGTGAGTTACAACGGGTTACGTCCGTCGCAATTATTTTGATGAATATTTCAAGGTTTGAGTAAAATGTTATTTCCATAGGCCTGTTGAAGTTTTGTAAGAGTTTCTGGCGCTCAATACCCAAGTCTGAAACAAAATTTGATAGTGCACCCTTGCTCGGATTTGTTGTCACTCATTTTCAGAAGCACTAGAAAAATCCTGTTCATGGAAATAATTGCCTCGAACCAAGTATCCTTTAAGTAACTCCTCCTGAGGATTCTTCAGATGTTAATCTGTCTACCCTTCAAATATGAAGTCAATGGTATTACCAGATCGACTGCTACGCCACCAGTATCTTTACTTTACTTAAAGATTTTATATATACCCATAATCATTTTATATATTCTTTATGATGGTGCTATCTCCCTATTAGACTCGGTTTTCTTTAAATCAAGGCAGTGGGACTTTACATATAGAAAAAGTCATAGAATTTGCATCAGTGGAATTTGAATAATCATATTTAATTTTGGTTTGCCTTGCAGTTTTTATCTTATTTGTTTTTTGAAGTGTCAATATAATTTATCAGGATTCTTTTTTCTCTTCTTACAACCCGCCATAGTATTTAACGTAGTGCTTTTATAAGAATCAGTTCGATCTATAAATTTCCGCGAGAACAAATATATAAGAGGCGAAACGAGACTTATGAAACCATTCTACAGGTTTATAACCGCCATATTTTACCCGCAGAACGTGGAAAACACCATTAAAGTCGTGTTCAGGCTGGAGTTTTAAGACGCACATGAATTTTGAGGGTTCTCTAATAGAGTCGATAAAAAAATATTGATTCTGTGCCTTAAGCAAACAGTAAAAGCTATTGTGTACATATAATTAGCTGTTATATACGAGCTGATCAGCTGAAGAATTTGTTGATTTAACTCGCCTTTATTTGAGGTACGGATAAGTTATAGGTATCATGAGCAAAAAGGCTGGTTATATTTATCTTCCTTGCGTTATCGAATGGGTAGGAATGGGTTTTTATGAACGATTTCTGCGTTGTTTTGTTTAGCCGTCGGTCAGTCTGTGACAAAAATAAACACTACAGTAAAATTAATATACTAAAGGGTATTCCATTAAGAGGTTTCGAATGTTGGTAACGAATAAAAGAAACGTTTCATAACATACCTGAAAGTTATTTATGGCAGTGCGAAGCTGGATAGTGTAGAATTATACGTGGAATACAACATCTGTCAAATGACCGCCACGAATTCTCTGGCAGCTCACAATTCTTTTGTTGAAATTCTCGATTACTGCTGAACACATTTGTGGAGTTATGTCACGAATTATTCGCCTAATTTCTTCTTTCAACTGTTGAACGGTTTGCGGATTATTTTCGTAAGCTTTGCTTTTCACATAGCCCCACAAGAAATAGTCTAGCGGCGTCAAGTCGTATGACCTTGGTGGCCAATTTACGTCCCCATTCCGGGAGATCAGCCTCCCTCCAAACTGTGTACGCAATAAAGTCAATGTTTCACGTGCTGTATGACATGTCGCACCATCTTGTTGGAACCACATATTCTCTAAATCCATGTCCATTATTTGATCCCATAAAAAAAACATCAATCATTGTTCGGTATCGTTCTCCGTTTACTGTAACAGCTCGTTCATCTTCATCTTCAAAAAACTACGGTCCAATGATACCCTCAACCCAAAAACCACACCAAAGTGTGACACGTTGAGCATTCATCGGGATTTCGTGGATTTCTCTAGGATTTTCATTGCCCCAGATGCGACAGTTTTGTTTATTTACGTAACCGTTTAAGTGGAAATGAACCTCGTCACTGAAAATGATTATATCGCAAAAATGATTGTCATTTGCCTACATCTGTAGGATCCAATTGGCAAATGCACTGTGTTAGCTGTGGTGACGTAAATTGGCCACCAAGGTCATGCGACTTGACGCCGCTAGACTATTTTTTGTGGGGCTATGTGAAGAGCAAAGCTTACGAAAATAATCCGCAAATCGTTCAAAAGTTGAAAGAAGAAATTAGGCGAATAATTCGTGACATAACTCCGCAAATGTGTTAAGCAGTAATTGAGAATTTCAACAAAAGAATTGTGAGCTGACAGAGAAGTCGTGGCGGTCATTTGACAGATGTATTCCACGTATAATTCTACACTATCCAGCTTCGCACTGCCATAAATAACTTTCAGGGATGTTATGAAACGTTTCTTTTATTCGTTACCAACATTCGAAACCTCTTAATGGAATAGCCGTTATTAACGAAAATTGGATTTTATTTTGTTGAAACATTAACATTATGTTTTACAGAAAAGATATGTAGATATGTAGTAGATGCCTTGAAAGTATTTATTTTATCTGAATTTCGAACAAATCGGACAAAAAGCGGATTCTGTCAATACATTTTATGACCACTTTTTCAAACAATTAGGGTCTTATGTCCGCAATTGTCCTAGTTAAGTAGGCTTCCAAGACGTCAATAGTTGCTAACTTATCGACATAGACCAAAGATTTGACATAACCGAAAAGAAAATAATCTAAATGCGTTAAATAACATGACCTTAGGGGCCAATTAACATGTCCGTTCCTCGAAATGATTTTCTAAACGAATTATTCTCTCATGAATTGTTACGCTGGCTGTATGACATGATGGACCAAGGCAATCCTGGAGTGGATATCACTTGATTGCAAACGTCCGCGAAGAACACCGAAAGCCCGATGGATTGATGACATCATTAAGTATATTGGACCAGAGTGGCAGAGGAAAGCCCAGGACCGTCAAAGTTGGAAACATGCTGAAGAGGCCTTCATCCTGCAGTGGATCGACACGGGCTGATCATGATGATGTAAAACATAAACTATTTTATTCTGATAAACATGCTATACAAACATCTCGCATGTGGTCTTTGCATGTATGTTTGTTACATTTTTGGCAAATTTTTCTTGTCGATTTATTGCAACTTCTCGGACATATGCAGCAACGATGAATTGTTGTTGCCATATTTGGTAGAGGGGGAGGAGGAGGGATCTCTTCAAGTCGAAGTAGGGGTCTCGCTCGTCGCCTAAGTTCCCTTGGTACAAACGGAATGGCTAATGTGTGCTCTATTTGAGGTTTTATTACTTCGCATTCAAATTTCTCAATAAAGTTTGATCTGAAGACTTTCTCATTAGGGTGATTAGCTTTATAAACATCGCAAGCAGTAGTAAGTTGTAAAATATAACCATTGGTCATCGGATGGTTGTTCTCGCTGCGTTATATGTTGCACACATCTAATCTAATAAATCAACACCTACTTTCGTTTGATTGTTACAAGGTTATTATTTCCGGCAACTTCTTGTCACCACTTTCTGTATCAATGGAAATGTCGTGATGCATTGAAGAAATTAATATGATCGATTTATTTTTCTTTGGACAATATGAAACCATCGTGTAGTTTTCTAGAAAGCCGAATAATGATGAATAAATTTGTGTTTCTCTGCCTTTTTTTGCCAAAAACTGGAGGGATATTTCGCGTTTGTTTTTTCCAACATATGTCAAAATCTTCACTTCTAATAAGTTTTTTTTGCCAGTGATAAGACTACTAAACCAGTTGTTTCCGGTTATGTTGTGGTTTGTTCCCTCTAGAGAAAGCACCAATCGAAGAACCACATCTTCTGCAGAGTTGCTTAGTTTATATGGTCCTTCAGACTGGGCGCCCACATAATGCTCGAGATTAACTGTGTATGCAGCTTTGGCGTCCACTAACGCAAACATCTTGATACCATACTTAGCTGGTTTGCTAGGTAGGTATTGCCTAAAAGAACCACGACCCTTAAAAGTTAGTAACTGCTCATCAATTGTCAAGAATTCATTTGAAGTAAAACTGTTTTGAAAATTACAACAAATATTTATAAAATGATTTCGTCTCTGATGGGAGCAAATTCATAAATTTCTCTTCGTTCGCTTTTAGGTTTCAATATCATCAAACCTTACACATCTTACAAGAAATCTAAAACGTTTCTCGCTCATTGTAAGGTGACACAGTACTACTCCGTTACCTTTTGAATTATCCCAAATTGTGTGAATATTTTTTCTGGAACTTCTTAATATTCCAATTAAAAACCCAATTCCGATAAAAGCATTAATTTCTTTTTGATCAGTTGATCTTACATCACTAATCCTTTCAAAATTATTCTTAATTTTGTTAATGCCTTTGTTTGTTCAAGTAGTTATTATATGATGAAATTATTCATTATTATCATTATATAATGATTATATTATATAATGCTGTCAGATAGAAATAGTTTTATGCAATCAATCTCTGTCTTTGCACTTCCGGGGGGTCCGGGGAAATGTTTTGTGATATTGTGAAATCGAATACGAACTTAAGTGTTACCTTGATTTGCCTCCGGTTTAGTTATTTTAGACGGTCGCGTGTCGCGGACGGAGAGCAGCGCCCTGCCGCTGGTGTGCCGAAACCGCATCGAAGCGGTAGTTGGTTCGATTCCAGCGCTCGGATGGTTGTTTTTCTTTCTTTCTTGTGTCTGTTTACTTCCTAAATGTTTGTGATTATTTCTAGGCAAGAGTATAAAATCCGACTACGAATTACCCCTCAGTCACGCCAGTTAAAGGCTGGGTAAGGCCGGATGCCTTCTGAGAAGTGTTCTACGTTGGTCACTCGCCAGTCGGTAGGTTTCCTGATAGACTTATGGGTAGGCACATAACCAAGGGTTCATAGCCCGAGGGGGGTGCTGGCCTGGGTTTATCGGAAACTGATGACCGTGGTTCGGAACTCACGTTCCGCTGTAGGTCCGCTAAATAGCCTAGTTGCTGATGCGCAACACTTTACCTTTTTTTTTTAGTTATTCTATCTTTGCCAAGGTAGATATGTTTGGCGCTAGGTTCTTCACCGTATCTGTAACTTCATATCTGAGTTCGGACTACTATGGTCCTTTACAGAAGAAATTTCTTGCTTGGATTCAGATTGGTAACTACTATTTTCTACCACGTCTTTTCTCTTCATCTTCTTCATCCGAAAATTATTTTTCTTCACTTCAAGGCTCTTCATACCATTTCATCCAAGTCTCAGGATCTGAACTAGTTTCTAAACGTCGCTCTTTGGGGCCAGACATTTTAAGTTCTGAAAACAAAAGCGTATACTACATTTTTAAATTATACAAATTTTTTACTTTACCCGGGGATGCAAAGGGTGCGTGGCATCCGGGCGTAGTGTCCTACGGGGTGCAAGCCGGCCGCCTTAAATCTTGATACTACTACAACCCATAAGTATAAAATGACGATTTTAGAGTAATAAATAAATAAATTAAACATAAAAATTATATTGCGTTTTTTTATTAGGTTGACAAAGGGGCGCAGGCTGATTTTTGCACCCCGGCGCCGAATATGTTTAAGACGGCGTAAATAATTCCTATAAAGAATTAAAATCTATATAAATACAAAACATAAACATATACTCCGAAAAATATAAATCTACTATTTATACATAAAACAATTAGACATTATTTAATAGGAAAGGAAACTTACCTCAACTTCGTAACAGTCAAATTTGAAATTGTGAACTCGACAGAAAGTAAGTAAAAGTAAAATGCCGCCCACAAGTAATTATTTTATAGGTAGCCATCAAAAGGGGCGTGGATTACAATTGTAATCCAGGAGCACACTAACATGTTAACTCGTACTGTTTAATTAAATTATACAGTACGACAGTACCTTTTAAAATTCCATTGATGTTTAACCGATTTCGAGTTAGCTTTATATTTTTTTCGTGTAGAAAACACGTCGAGTTTCGAGCCAAATAAAGAGCATTTGCCGAACTAATTGCAGTTCTTGTTTAATGAAAAGAAAAATGGGAATGAAAGCCGTCGTATACTTATAGAAACTTACGCTGGCAACGACCCCATGCACGACGCTTTTGGACGTTGGTTTAGACGATTCAAAACTGGTGATTTTGAAATGAAAGACAAAGAACTCTCAAGTCAACCCAAAAAAAAATGAAGATGCCGAATTGCAGGCGTTGTTGGAAGAAGACGATATGCAAACTCAACAACAAATGGCAGAGAGGTTAAATGTTGGTCGCCGAAACTTTTGTTATCATTTGCATGCCATTGGCAAGATCCAACAAGCCGAAAAATGGGTACCACATCAGATAGACGACAAAGAGATGGAAAAGCGAAGAACAGTGTGCGAAGTTTTGCTTTCTCGGAATGAAAGAAATACTTTTTTGCTTTGGATCGACTGCAAGACCGAATCACTTTGGCAAGTCGATAGTGCTGTACGTTTGGTGGGATCAGAAAGGGGTCGTATACCATGAGCTTCTGAAACCAGGTAAAACAGTTAATAATGTTTGCTACCGTCAACAAATGATTATTCATTGACCATGCACTGATCAAAAAGCGACCAGATAAGTATCAGAGACGAATGTAGAACATCCAGCTTTATGGCAAAATAATTTTTGGTTTTTGTATTACGATAACCACTATCACACACGTATTTCTCGCTAAATATCAGACAGATGCCGTTCTACAAACAGCATATTCACCAGATATGGCGCCGTGTAACTTTTTCCTGTTCTATCGATTGCAGAAAAAACTTTGTGGATACCGTTTTGACTCCGCAGAAGCCATTCGAGAAAGTTAGCTGACAAATTTCAAGGAAGTATCCAGTTCTTGGATTATGTATATTTCCATGGTAAATTAACACAATGTACTAAACCCAACAATCTATGAATGGTATTTATTGTTTCTAATAGCTTTCAAAGTTCTGATACCTTTATTCGAAGAACTCTTTACAACTGAATACACTAACAAATAACAAAATGGCGAGGTTTAATGATAAAGTTATAAATAGCCACAAATAATTACTAATACTACAAATCATTATTAATAGAAAAATATACACCCAAAAATACTATATATAGTTGCTGATCAAGTATAAATCAAGTTATAATAAATAAAGAAAATAAATATCGCCTCTTAAATAACACTGGTGCATGAAATATCACATTATTTTGCAAAATACATATATCCTAAGAAAAAATCTTAACGGTATAGGATTATAAAATTTAATCTGACTTTCTATTAGACACGCGTATTCGAAACTTTCAAACTTTGTTGAAATGTTCAGATTTCTTGGCTTTTGCTTAGAAATTTTGCCGTAAAATTCTTTAAAGTTCTTCTTATTGAAAACATATCTAAACTTTTGCTGCTGAGCAGGATTGTTAAAGAAATTTAAAACAGCTTTATGACCATTGTGCTCAAGTTTTTTCTTAAACTTGTCTGCTTTATTCAAGGGTTTATTTTATACGGAGGTCATTATAAAATATTTTCTGTACTTGGCCTTACAGTAAGTAAATGAATACATACATATATATATATATATATATATATATATATATATATATATATATATATATATATATATATATATATATATATATATATATATATATATATATATACATATATAATAACCAAGACAATCTCAAAGAACTTGCCAAATATTTTGAACAATTACTAAACTGTTCCGAGCCCTTAAACAGATTACCAACCATTAACCCTAAACAAACAAACCCGGATTCATTAATACCGAATAAAGATGAAATAATTAGGCAAATCAAACGATTTAAAAATAATAAAGCTCTACAAGAAGTTTGGCGAACCGAATTGATTCCGGACGATTGAAAATGTGCTTTAATCATCCACTACATAAGAAAGGAGATAGAACGGATATAAATAACTACAGAGTCATATTTCTTCTCCCAGTTTGTTACAAAATTCTATCTCAATGTCTACTGGACAAAGCACAGAGACATTTAGAACCTAATATTGGCGTCTATCAAGCAGGTTTTCCACCCTGCAGATCCTACCCGGTACAGATCGTGAATATAAACTTGATCCTAAGACATAAAAAAGTATACAATAAAAATCTCGTCTGTATATTTGTGGATTTCAAAAAAGCATATGATTCTATTGACCGCGAATCTTTATTCCAAATCTTGAAAGAACAAGGATTAGATCTGAAAACGTTGTCAATGATTAAAGAAACACTAACTAATACAAGGTCGAAAGTTAAATTCATGGATGACATCTCAGAACCTTTCGAAATTAAAACGACTGAGACAAGGGGATAGGTTCTCGCCACTCTTATTTAACTGTGTTCTAGAAAAAGTAATACAGGAGTGGCGTATAAAAATGTCAGCTTTAAATATCGGCTATGCCATTAAATTGGGGAGAACCAACATCAAAATAGATTGTCTGGCGTTTGCTGATGATCTAGCAGTTTTGGTTCAATATATATTATCGGCACAAAAACAGATTGGGATCCTATAAGAAACAGCAGAAAAGGTAGGACACTAAATTTCCTTTGAAAAGACACAATATATGACCTGCAACAGACTAAGAACACCATTTTTAAAAATAAAATATGGTAACATCAGACCAGTCTCTCAATTTAAATATTTGAAATGATCATCATCAAATGGTGAAATAATCATGGAAAACGGATTGGAAAAAGCGGCCAATAAGGGTAGATGTCAAAAAATGGAAACTGCATTGAGACTTACACAAAATATTTACAACAAAAAATGCATATCTAAAAACACTAAACTGAGACATTACAACACAGTTATTAAGCCAGAATATCTATATGGGGCACAAACGCTCATTTTAAATAGAAAGAGAGACATCCAGGAGATTGAAAAGAAGGGAAGAAAAATAATAAGAAAAATCTTAGGCCCCAGATAAATAAATAACACGACATACCGACTTCGAGAAAACCAAGAAATCAAACAATACACCGATATACATAGCGATATGAGAAAAAGAAGACTTAAGTTTTACGGACACATAAAACGGATGAATCCAAGTAGGTCAACTAGACAAATAGTTGAAGTTTATGAAAACAGGAGTACAGCTAAAATAAAAAAAATTAAACGGATTGCTGCAATTAAAGAGGACCTAAGATCAGCAAATATTACACAAAGTGAAATTCAGGATAGAAACTGTTTCAGACACAAGGTTAATGTTTAGGAGGTTGGCCAGGGAGAAAAATGTAGGAAGACCGGAACAACTTGGTCTGACGAAGCGAACAAAGCTCATAGTGAAAGAATAAAATCAGTATGGGCGTGAAGGAAGGCAACCAATAACAAACGCCCCTAACTGTACTTCGCGTAGTCCACCAGGGCCCGTACGTGACTAAGAATAATAATAGAATAATATATATACAGAAATTTTTCACCCTTTCTCCACGTGGTGCCACCGATCGCCTTCGCCGAACTGTCAACCATGCGACGTCACGTGTCTCTCGGGACCGGTTTCTAGCCTTTCAGCCGTCATCAGCCGAGCTCTAGACGAACGCAAGGAAAGTAGTTCGGAGAGACGATCGGGGCCAGACCAGATTAACTGGCCATTTTAATGACGGGTCGTGATCGCACACAACTCACGCCATTATAAGGCGAATGCTCGTAGCAGTCAGGACCGCTCGTAACATTCTGCCTGGAACCTCGGGTGTAGTACCGTTACGCTACCTTGTGGGCATATATATATATATATATATATATATATATATATATATATATATATATATATATATATATATATATATATATATATATATATATATATATATATATATATATATTTATTTATATAAAAATACACACACGACCTAGGTGGCCAATTAACGGGTCCGTTCCTGGAAATAATTTTAAAATAATAATACTAAATTATAACATAATAATATTTTAATAGATTTTAGATGCGGGAAAATGTTAGACACACCCTCAGTTTTATAGGAAAGAACAACGCTAACAAGAGTAAAACAAATAAAATAAATTTTAATATCTTGTGATCTTTCCACTACCATTTATTAAATCAAAAATTATTTTCGCTAATCAATCATTTTTTTTTTGTTTTCGTATTTCTTCTGATGAAGTTTGAACAGCACTTGTAAAATCTTTTATGTTTGTCAGTTGATATCTTAATGCGGGGAGGCAGGAGGCCAGGTCAATTTTGAAATATTGTTTTGCTGGAACTAAAGCACCTTGAACCATGACACTTTCGCCTCGCATTTACCATCTTGATAAAATTATTCTTGCTTGCTTCCACTGCTCACACTGGTCAGTCTATGACACGACCTTTAGTGAAAGCCATTTGGACTAATTTATTGCGAATATTTAATGCTTGTATCCTTTTAAATTAAAAAAAATACAACTCTTATTTACACTTAAATTTCTTATCAATTGCTCTTGCAATCTTACAGAAATAGAACGAAATTCTCAGTATGAGTCTTGCAGTTCTTTGACAGACCACCTGCCCTCCCAGTTGAAATATGATTTCTGTATGTCTCGCCGAACCGAATCGACATGGCAACCGATGAAAAATCTCTTTGTAATCGGCGTCCTTTGTCACTTCAAGTCTGCCAATAACAAAAAAATTAATCGTCTTTTTTCTTCTGAAAAACACTAATTTTTATCATAATAAATCACAAATTTATAATTTTTTCTTTACTGTTTTTTCTTAAACTGGTAAATAACAAGTTTAAACTGTTGAATAACTGAATTAAATTGACAAATTTGAATAAAACACCTATTGAATTAGGAAATCATAAATATAAACAAGCGTGCCTAACATTTTGATGCCCAAAAAAACTAAATATTTACTAAAAATGGTTTTATATTCTCACTTTTTCCCTTTTCCAATCCAGTGGATTCCAAAAAAATCAAACTACTAATTATACTAACAGTTCCAATTTACGCAAAAAAAATTCTTCGCGTATATTTTACTGTTTTAACCTCCTTTTAACTTCTTGTATAACAAAATTCCCGAATTATCGGCTTAATTCTAACATTTTTAGGAAAAAAACATAAATATTGTTTATATATACCTCAAAAATATTCGGACGCGCAAACAAAAAATGTTAATCTTCGAATTGTGTTTGCTACAAATAGTAATTGGCATACTTGTGTTGAAGGAACATCTTCAAATAAGTTGTGTACCAAATAATAAAACCATTTATTCTGAATGTAGAGAATTAGTTCAATTTTATTATGAGGGGGCAAATTCTTACCGAAAAATTGAACAAATGCTTTAGTTAAGTACAACTACAGTTTGAGATATCATGCAACGCTACAAAAGTGAGTTCAGAATTTTTCCGAAGAAGCAAACAGGCCGTTCGAATTTATTAAATGAAAGAGACCAAGCTTTATTTTAAATAAAGTACTCAAAAACCCTAAAATTAGTTCACCAAAGCTCGAAACATTGGCGGACAACCAGTCTCAAAAAGTAGTCAGCACCGAAACAATAGGCCGTTGTATGAGAAAACATGGATATCATGCACGTGTGGCCTAGAAAAAGCCTTGGTCAAGCAAGAAAAATATTAAAACTCCACTGGATTTTACTAATTAATATGTTCTGAAACCTAAAAATGTTTGAAATGACGTTATTTTCGGTTGTGAATCAAAATTCAGAATTTTTGTGTCAGATGGGCGTCAAATGGTGTGGCGAAGGGTTAATGAAGAGCTCAATAGAGAAAATCTTTGTCCAACTGGTAAAGCCGGTGGAGGATCGGTAATGGTTTGGGGGTGGAAATAAATCATCAGAGGAGGTTGGTAATTTGGTGTTTATTGGCGATATAATCGACAAAAACATTTATTTAAATTTTTTAAGGCAAAATCTGAAAATAAGTGCGGAGAACATGAACATTACAAATTCATTTAAATTTTACCAAGACAATGATTCGAAACATAGTCCGGGTATAGTTCGCGAATAGCTATTATGCAATTGTCCAAAAGTGATTAAAGCACTGCCTCAACCATCTGACCTTAATTTTATTGAAAATGTTTCGTATTATTTGAAATCTAATAAAAGGAAACATGAAATTACTACCGAGGAAGCCAAAAAGCCTTTGTTTTACTTCACTTAATATATATTCACTTCACTTAATATATATTAAGTGCCAAATTGGAGATCAAAATAACAGTTGGCTACTCATGTTTGTTGTGGTGTGAATTGTCTCGTAAATTTAGTGCAGTGGATGCATCGCAAGCAAAATTCTATGTCGTTTGCTGTTCCTATCATGTGGAGAGAACCTATTGATCATGTAAGTGATTGCTACTTTTGTATGATTAAATAAGATGCCATTTCAAAAAAGCAAAGGAACAAAATTCAGTATTCAAATTTGCCTTCTGCACTTAGACCAGTTCCTCATAGCCAGGACCTACCGGTGCCGATTGTGCCTTTAAATCTGGACAACATATTTCTCGCTGATTCTAATTCATCAGGATCTGATCCACAATATATTTAACATCTACTAGTGAACCTCACTCTATAACTTACAATTAATTAAATAATTTGACGTCAACTGTAATTGTCAAAACAAAAACCGAAACTTCTTGGTTCCAGACTTCAACAGTGCAATCTGTTAAATAAAAATTCAAGTGTTTCACTTTACCGAAAACGAAACGTATCATTTTAAAATTTTTATAAAATGGAAGGATCGCTATATGTCTGTTGTAAAATTGATGGTTTAATGAACGAGCTTAATATGAAACATGTACCTTCCGTGCTTTCAAAGATTCATCGAAATGCTGCCTAAAGGAAGCCTTGCTTCATGGAAGAAACTAAAACGATCTAAATCCAAAGAAATATATAACAACATAGCAATCATACTAAATCGCGTTAAATATGAAAAGTATCAGTGGCATATTTGTGGGGATTTTAAAGTGATAGGTATATTGCTAGGACTAGGGGTTTTATAGAGTATTGCTGTTTTTTGTGTTTACGGGACAGTAGGGCAACAAAAAAACAATACAGTAAGAAATATTGGCCTCAGAGAGCTTCTTTTGAACCTGGTATATAAAATATGTCCCCCTTGTTAACCTAAAAAAGATTCTTCTTCAGCCTCTCAGTTGGACTAATGAAAAACTTTGTCAAAGCCATGGACAATGAAGATAATGGTTTCAAGTACCTTAAGATATTTCCACAATTAAGTGATGCAAAACTAAAAGAAGGCATATTTATTGAACCTCAAATAAAGAAGCTTCTGGCTGATTTCCGTTTTCAAGAAAAATTAAATGAAAAGGAATTGGCAATTTTATAAGTGTAGTGAAAGGATTTCTGGGCAATAAGAAAGGTTAATACAATAAAAACCTAGATGAACTCTTGAAAGCCTATGAAATACTAGGGTGTTGCATGTACAGAACAGAAAAGAAAAAAGTTTTTGTCGCTGTATGATATCTCATGTAATATATTTTTTTGGCATAATCCTCCGTAATGTCTTTACATAAATTTAACATTTTAACATGTCGTCTCTCTTTTTTTCCCATCCCCTTCTACAAAAAATCTGTACGTGTTTTAATAATTAGCTTATCATTTTCGGATTTAAAACTACAAAATATTTTATATACACATTTCATATACATATTTCATATACATATTTCATATACATATTTCATATACATATTTCATATACATATTTCATATACATATTTCATATACATATTTCATATACATATTTCATATACATATTTCATATACATATTTCATATACATATTTCATATACATATTTCATATACATATTTCATATACATATTTCATATACATATTTCGTATACATATTTCATATACATATTTCATATACATATTTCATATACATATTTCATATACATATTTCATATACATATTTCATATACATATTTCATATACATATTTCATATACATATTTCATATTTTCATTAATTTTACCTCACAAAAGTCTAAATTTGTTGACCTGTGTTAATGATTGCCCGAACATATTTGTGATTCTAAATTTATAAATTGATCTTTTTTATTGACGTATTTACTATTAATATGGATTTATAATTATTTAATACTTAAATTATGGTTATATTAGAATTGTTTAATTATATCCCTAAAGAATTCTGTTTTATTACATTTTTTTTTAATTTTCATAAGCACGCTCATAGCAATATACCTGTCCGAATACTTTTTGGATCCATTGTATGTATTTGAAACAAATAAAAATCACTAAAACGTAATAATAGAACTTAATTATA
The DNA here is from genome assembly GCA_031761425.1 of Cosmopolites sordidus. Taxonomy (NCBI): domain Eukaryota; kingdom Metazoa; phylum Arthropoda; class Insecta; order Coleoptera; family Curculionidae; genus Cosmopolites; species Cosmopolites sordidus. The sequence goes on along the minus strand of JARFXV010001712.1, from coordinate 393,411 downwards.
TTTAATTATTTTGAAATTGCCTTGGTATGTCTAACCTTTATGTATAATACTTTGGATATTGCAGACATATTTCATGTGGACTTTTCTTTTTTATCATAATATTAAAATGCGTTTAACTTTCCGATATTATTCTTTTATTTAACACCTCAACTGCCCCACGGACATAATTAACAAATGTTTGTGTGCTATTACCGAATTTAATGGGTTATTTCACGAGAAAATGACTAGTCCGTTCATTTTTCAATCAACCCTTGGCAGCTGGAAACCTCAGTGGGGTACGACAGACACGCAACGGTTTACCGCAACTTTGTCCTTGTCGGTGTAAAGTTAGATAAAATAATGTATGGCTCTTTATTTTAATTGATGTAAAGATAGACATGTGCGGGGAAAGTTCTCGAATAATAAAAGCAATTTTTTTTTTTTACAAAATCGACCAAAAGTATAAAATTTTTTGTATCACTGATGAGCGCTTTGATGCTTGAAATAAATAGAAAAAATAAAATAAAAATATTATAATAATAATATAATTTAAAAAGTACTCGCTAAGCATTAATGTGCTCGCTATTAGAAAGAGCACCTGCTCTATATTATAAGCACTCACCGTTTCCCGTACTGCAATCACCTGATACAATTCTTTACTGGGATAGACCAATCACAACAGATCAAACGGTCGATTATAATAGACTAGATATTGTTCTAATTAGTAAAAAGGAGAAGAGAGCTTTTATAATTGACATCGAAGTGCCGCTCTCTCATAACGTCAGAAAAACAGAGATGGAGAAAACCACTAAGTATGACAACTTGGTATACGATTTGAAAAACCAGTGGAAACTACAAAAGGTAGAGATAGTGATTTTCGTTATATCCCCCAAGTAAGTAAGACTTTTTCAAAAAACTTGAAAAGGCTTGGTATCTCTAAATCGATTGCCATTGTAGGACAACGTGCAATACTCTTGCAGATATTGTTCGTAAAGTCTTATGCTAAATGAGAGGAACTGAACTGCTTTCTCATTTTGGCATTGTAATATCGAGCAGCCTAGGCTGAGATGCTGAATTAAGAATGATCAGAATAATAATATATTATAATATATACATAACTAGAATTTAATAGCTATACAAAACAATTCTTTCAAAAAAAAAAACAGAATATATAACCATAATAGCATAACAAATAAATCTAAAAATGAAAATTACATACCATTACCATAAATACCAGAAATAAATAACAAAATAAAAAAGTTCTTAAACAATATATAAACATAGCAGAAATACCCAACAATAACACTAAACAAATTAAAACCACAAAAATTAAAACCACAAACACCCAAAATGGAACACACAAATTTAATTTTCAAAATTGCTTAAATTGCCCAAACTCATATATTGGCTAAACTAAACAATGAAAATACACAGTGGGCTAGTGGAGAATATAAAAAATATTCAAAAAACAAAGAAAAAAAACAAGCAAAAACAATTTTCCTGTACTGCACGTAAAATTGTCAATAGTGTCATAAGTCGATTATTCACTGGCTGGACTTTAGTTATAAAACCAAGAATGGATTTTGAGATAGCGAAAGCAACACCGAGATGTGGTGTATTTTTGAGTATTCTTTTGTCCGTTTTACTTTTAAAAAGTCTGTAGTTTACGAACTTGAACGTATTATCATCTGTGCAGCCTGATTTCTGGCAGAGCTAAAATTTGGATTTTTTGCTGATTTTGTTTGTTCCAATTCGTGTTGTTTTCCTGGGCGTAGGAGTGAGTTGATATCTACCGTTCCAAAGAAAGTTTTTGTTTTCGGCCAGTTTCGGCCAGCAACAGAGAGAGCAGAGTCCAGCAGAGACGTTGGCCAGAGGTCTCCGACTCCCTCTGAAAGATTTTGGGTTTAAGCCCGGACGCCTCAGAATCCGAAAGTCCGATAATACCAGCAACGCTGGCAGACGATTGTTTACCTCTTGGGGTAATTTTGTAATTACTAGAACGCTTCATCTTGTACTTGGAATTAAAAGTTTGAACCTTGACGGTTCAGAGGTTAAGACAGTACAGGTTAGTTCCAGAATTTAAATCTCAGCCGCACCACATTTCCATTAATATCTATATATATATATATATATATATATATATATATATATATATATATATATATATATATATATATATATATATATATATATATATATATAGTGGTAAACTACTTAAAAAACCTAAGTCCTATCATAAAGATAAAAATCTTATGCTGGTCACCACTCTACATGGATTTTAAAGAAAGACAGATGAAATTAATCAAACAACCTGTTTCCCAAACAATGAAGGGGGAGAAACAAGAATGAGCGGATCTCCGTGAGAGTCACTTTGGGGATATACAGAAAATAAAAGTCACAAATTTTAAGGACTTTTTTTCGACAGAGTGTTACGCCAGCTTTTAGAAATTTACTGGTAACTTCAGTAATTTATATCATGGGACTTTTAATTTTATGTTTTATGCTTTGATCGAATTAGATCGGCAACAATATACTTTACAGGTAAAATATTATGTCTTTGTTTTATCTGTTTTTCTAGTCCAATTGCTTACTGTATATCACTGGTTTGGTTAATTCAATCGTGGCCGAGATTAAGGCATCCCTGGGCATTAGTATGACAAACATACCCAAGATTATACATGAACATTTAAACGTGGAAAAGATTTGTGCGCGTTGGATTCCGCAAAATTTGACAATCGCTCAAAAAAGGCTCGTGTCGATTGTTACAAAGCAATGCTCAAAAAATACAATCGTGGCGTGCCAAAAGTCGTATATAACATCTACACATGTATCGAATCTTTCGTCTATGCGTTTGAGCCTGAAAGTAAATAGTAGTGGACTGTATGGGTCTTTCAAAATGATCCAAACCCACCTTACAGTCTTGATTTGGCACCCAATGATTTCTTCTTGTTCTCGTCCGTGAAGAATAAACTATTGGTCAATGAATTTCGACGCCAAAAGAAGCGGTTGATTCGTTCAAAATTCATGTTTTGAAGCTAATAATGTCTATAATTTCATCAGAATTATAAGAAATGTAAAATTAGTCGTCATATAAAACGCGAGTTGACAAAAAAAACATTACTTTACTCGAATGGGCTATGAAAAATAAATAAAAGGCCTAGAACAGTTTTATGAGAAAGTTTGTGGAGTTGTGGAGTTCCTGAAAATAAAAATCAAGCAAAAAATATTGTAGACCCAGGAAGATACAGTTAGTGAATAAACAGAAAAATAAAATATTTTTGTAAAAGCTGTGGTACTAGACTATGCTTGGAACATGTAATTTGTAGTCACTGTTATGCCAGGTTTCAAGAAAACTAACCTAATTTAATAGAAGACTATTTTTTAGATCTATTAACGAGAATAGTGTTTATTTTTTATGCGTTTTTTATAAATATTATATTTATTTAATATGTAAATTGTTACTTATTATTTAAATATTATATTTTTTATGAAAAATATGTTTAAAATATTATACTCAACATAATTTATTAATCATTATTATAAACACCTAAAATCTCATTGAAAATGAGCCCTTATTTATAGTAAATAAATTATGTATCAAGTTTGTACTATAAAACGCAGAATTATGTAAGATTTTTGAATTTTATTAATTGTTTTGGCCTCAGGGACTACGAGACCTGCGCGACCACTCTGTCATAAAATTCGGCGCGACTACCGAAAGGTTAATATTAAAAAAATAACACTGTCACTAAGATAAGCCAAAATATATAACTAACTATGATTATAATTAAAAGCCTTAAATTCATGATAGTGTTTTTTTATGCCACAAAAACAAAATGGTATTTCACATTTGGTCACTTTCCTTTAATAATGTAGGACTAGAATAATATAGGAATACATTTATAGGTCACGTAGGTTTGGGGATTAAATTTGAACTCTAGATGTATCAATACCCCTTCTAAACACAAATGAAATTTTCTGGAATCAAAGTTATTATACACGTTTTCACACCCTGATCGTAACAAACACGATAAATCAAAACAACATAAAAAAAAACGAAAACATAAAAAGCACTTACCCCTTTTTAATTAATTATTCTCTCTGTGTCTATGATAAATTTTTACCCTTGCTACTAATTACGGTAAAAATATACGTCCTATCGTAAAGATAAAAATCGTTTGCTGGTCCGTTTGTTCTATTTGCATTTTAAAAATGGGGAGAGGATGGAATAAATTTGGCAACCGGCTTCGTCCACGTAACGAGAACGAAAAGCCGAAGATGGGGGTGAGGTGGGATGAGGGGTCGCATGGGATACGACGAAAATAATTCGGACATTTTTTTAACAGTTCTTTTTGCGAGTGGAGCTTGGGGCTTTCAAAATTTACTGAAGCCTCTAGTTATTCATAATCCCGTGAGATATCTTAGTTCTTCTGTCTAACTCCTTTTTTGATTTTTATGTTATTCGTCCTTCCTTCTCCGTACAAATATTTGCTTCAGATCCATTCGTTGCCACTCCTATTAATCAATGTCTTCCATGAGTTGTTCTCGGTTGATTTTATTGAAAGCCTGCATAAATCTCTAAAATATTTATATGTATATATAACCATGCTATGTTGATAATTATGTTCCGTAATTTGTTTTAATATGTATAGGACATCTATTATTAATCTTCCTTTTATGAAGCTGCATAGATAATTTTCTATTCATTTTTCTGCGTTTCTACAGTCGTTCTTTTATTATGTTCATAAGTACCTTGCAATATTGCATTCCTCTCTTTATTCCTCTGTAGTTTTTGCAGTGTGTCAAATTAGTTTTTTTTGGCATCAACCATTTTTTTGGTATTTAATCAAACATTTTTTGGTATTTAATGCCTGTTCTTAATTCAGGGTCTTCTTGGTGCTGTATACCTAAAATCAGTTGGTAGATCTTTTGATGCAGGTCTTTCCCACCATGTTCAGTCATTATCCCTCAGCTCTATATTATATTCGGCAGGTCTTTTATTTTTATTTTTTGTAATCACTTGTGCAACTTTCCTCTTCTGCTTCTCCTGTTCCTCTTCTGATTCTCTCATTACTTCACTGTTTTTTTTTCATTGTATATTTATTTAATAGACTTTTCCCATAGCTGGCTTTTATTTATTATTATTACCTTCTTTCGTTAGCGCTTATTTACATGTTTAAAGATTGCACTCATATTTGGGTTTCTTCTTCAATTTCATTTAATTTTTTTTCTCATCCAAAATAGAAGACACAGTAAAATTTTACAAACAGTAAAATTGCAGCTATTAAGACTAAAAAATACCCCCCCCCCCCCCCCCCGCCATTTAACCACTATACAGTCCAAAAAGCAACCAAAGTTTCCAGAATGACTCACTATATTAATCCTATTATATCCATTTAACTATTTTAAAAATTAAAAGATTAATGGAATCAAGCTTCTTGAAAAAAAGTCCCTTTCGTGTGGACCACCTTGTATTTAATATCTATCCATTGTAGATTGATCATATGCTCTTCTGTACCATTCGGGTCCAATATATTTGAGGATGTCATCCGTTCATCGTGTTTTTGGTCTTCTTCACATATATCGTCACATCGCCTCGCTATATAGCCTGCCCACTTCCATTTCAATTCTTTCACCCTTCCAATGTCACATACTTTAATTTGTTTTCTGATCCATATGCAGATCTTTTTATCTCGCTTTATAGTATCAAGCATACACCTTTCCATTCCCATCTGTGCTACCAGAAGTTTTTGAACTGATTATGATGTGAGTGTCCATGTTTCACTTCCGTATGTCAAAACAGGCAGCACGCACTGATCAAAAATTTTTGTCTTTATACAAACTGCGAGTTCGTTCTTAAATACTATACTGAGCCTGCCAAATGCCTGCCAGCCACACTTAATATACCGTTCTGGGCAGTATCATCCTCCATTGAAATCCTTTGCCCAAGATATGGGCAAAGTGGTCCACAACCTCCAAATCGCTTCCTAAAATATAAATTCTTCTGTTGTCAGCAAAGTTGTTGAACATAACCTGACTCTTTCTTTTTTCAGGTTTATTTTCAAGCCAAATGGACCTCCCGTCCTTTGTAGCTCTTATGTATATATATATATATATATATATATATATATATATATATATATATATATATATATATATATATATATATATATATATTCAGTGACTACTATATTCAACATCCTCCCCCCTCTCTTCGTATTATATAGTTATAAAAACAAGTCAACGTAAGACTTGTTAAGAAATGTGATAAATAAATTTTAAAACAGAAAAAATTATTTTTTCTAACGACCGACACTTTCACCCTTATCTAGCTGTTTATACTGTCTATACTTAAATATATTTAAATGTTTCATCTACATTTCAATTAACTTTAAAACATATACCTTGGCGTAAAGTTTAGAATCATTTACTGGCACATTCCTTCTATTTACATTTTTAAAAAAGCTCAAATGAAATAAATGTGGCAACATGTTCCAACAAGGGGTCAGACAGAGAAGCAAGAGGTGGTATAGGGAGGGCGAGAGGTCGCATGGGACATATCAGAAGTAAAAGTCGCAATTTTAAGGAGTTTTTTACCGAGTTCAACGCAGAGCTTTCCGAATGTATTGCTATCTCCAGTTATTTATAATATCATGGGAACTGTTTTTTTTTTTCGAGGTTATTCTTTGTCCGAATTGGATTTGCAGAAATATTTTTTCGTTCTGTAAATTATTATTGTCGTCGTTTTTCTCATTCTATAATATTTATTATTATCATATTTGTGTTTTTGGGAGAATTGAAAAATTGAAAAAATAATGTAATATATCTCAAAGAGTAAACTGGAGAATCTCCAAATATAATATAGTCACCAACACACTTGGGAAGTTCCCAACTTAACAATCCTTATCATCATAAAATATTTCTTAGGAGATTTGAAATAACCTTCCATTTAAACACAATTTTTTAAAAGTTGCATTGTTCGGAACCTACGTTAAACTGAGGCTTCAGTTGGTCTGTATTTCTAATTGTGGGCGGGCCTCTAAAAATTTTACTAAATGGTGTACAAATAAAGGATCTTTCTGAGCGGTTTTTTTTTAAATTTTTGAATAAAACACAGAATTTGCCTTGATTTCGAAAAACGAAAACCAAACAAATGAGCACCTCTTGTATCGCATGAGGCGTCCACTTTTTGGAGAACATTTTTTTGAGAACATAGAACTAACCCTAGCTCTATCTCACCAATGATTCGAATAATTTCATGGTTTAGTTCAGAAATCGATTGTGGATTGTTCCTATAAACCTGGCTTTTCACGTAACCACAAAAATAATACTCCAACAAATAATAGTGTCAAATCACATGACCCTATACACAAAAATCTAGTGATCATCTCACGATATCGGACACCATTCACATTTACAGCTTCACCAGCAATATGCTGAATGAAATTCGGCTCAGCTACACCTCCTGACCATTATTCACACCAATCAGTGACTCGTTTAGGATGCAAAGGTTTCTCATGAATCAGTCATGGATTTTCCTCACCCCCAATGCGGCATATTTGTTTATCAGCATAGCAACATTTGTTTATCAACATATGGGGGAGAGTGAGGAAGAGCCTATAAGAGATCGGAATAATATATTACATCGAACTTACATGGTCGTCACCAGTCGCGTTCGGGCTGAACGTTTTGAAAACAGCTCAAGGAATTACCAAATGTACGACCATATAAATCGGCCATGTCGAATGTAGACCGTAACCAAATACATCTTACAACATCCAGTGGTGAATATCTACAACAGATTGTGCGAAACCGTCTGTGACCCCCCCAGGGCCCGTCTAGGTAACAGGTAGTACCAGATGAACTTGCAATTATTTTTGTGAAGCGGGTTTCTCTAGCGCATTGTGAAAACTAGTGGCAACAATTTTGAGCAATGGTGCGATATCAAGTTTTGTTTCAGACTTGTACACAACGGAAACTTTTGTCAAAACTTCAATAGTGATTTAGGGTAATTCAAGTGGTTTTAGGCATTCTTAGATGGCCAAGACTCGATTGAAGATGAATTTGGCAGCGGCAGACCTTCAATTGAAAGAAGTCACAAAAATGTCTACGGATTTAGGGAATATCTACAACAGACCCCCCCAGGCCCCGTCTAGGCAACAGGTAGTACCAGATGAACTTGCAATTATTTTTGTGAAGCGGGTTTCTCTAGTGCATTGTGAAAACTAGTGGCAACAATTTTGAGCAATGGTGCGATATCAAGTTTTGTTTCAGAATTGTACACACTGCAACGAAAACTTTTGTCAAAACTTCAATAGTGATTTAGGGTAATTCGAGTGGTTTTAGACATTCTCAGACGGCTCAGAAGCTTCAGTTCAGTCAGCTTCAGTCAGCTTCAATTGAAAGAAGTCATAAAAATATCTACGGATTTCGGGATCTTGTGCATCATCGTTTGGCGGTCAAAATAATCGGGAAATAGTTAAATTTGACTCACAGTTCAACGAATTGGGGATGAAGAAAATGTGGGCGAAAAACCTTTCGCGGGATCAAAAGGACACCGGAAGACACCATGTCTTGTTTTTTTTTTTGGGCGAATTGGAAATTACTACCATTTTCTGGAATGTGTCACTGGTGACGAGTTTTGGATTTTTGAGTTCGAGCTCGAATCGAAGCGCCAGAGCCAGGGATGCCAAAAAGCCAAGAATACAACGTCATCATGACCAATAAATAGCTGAAATAACCAAATCAAAATTCGAAAACATACTGATTTACTTTTTCTACCCAGAGGATCGTCTAAAAAAATTGTGCGGCAAGGCCAAACGGTATACTATCTTTATCGAGAAGCTCTTGAAAAACTTAGAAAAAGATCAATTGTATGAGATCGAAAATCAAGAACACCTTGGTGCTACATCCCGACAATGAGCCTTGCCACACAATGATTTCAGTTAATGAATTTTTGGAAACTATAAACATCACTGTAGCCCCGGAACCCCTTCTTTACCAAACTTGAGTCCTTTTGACTTTTTCCTTTTCCTGAGGTTGAAAATTGCCTCAAGGAATACAAATGTGGGATATTGTAGATAATTGAAAAGGCCGTACCCGACCAGTTGAAGGCAATTGCAGTGTTACAATTCCAGCATTGCCATGAAGAGCGAACAACCAGTCTTCAGTGGTATCTGGCTTCCTAAGAGAACTACTTTGACCGAGACTATGTAGAATTGAATACAAAAATCATAAAAAAGCATGTATTTTTTTCTTTACTTACCTTATATGCTATAGCGCAATGTTATTTTCACTTTGATTCAATATACGAGGTGTGGCTATTAAATAATGAGGCTGGCGCTGCTACAGAAAAAGTACGCATACGCCAAACGACAGCGACCAATAGCTGTTTAGCGTGAAGCCTTCTCTTTTGAATACCGTACCTCCCGATTTAGCGTAGCCTTCGTTCGCAATGGAGCTGCTTTTTTGTTTCGCTGGAAAAATGTTAAATGTAACAATGGAGCAACGAAATGTGACATTTCACTTGAAACTTGGAAAAATCTCTACTGAAACCTATAATTTATTGAAACAAGTGTATGGCAATGTGTTCTTGAATGGTTTAAGCGTTTTCAAGATGGCCGAAAAGACGCTGAAGATGATCCTTGAAAATCGGTAATCTGATTCGATCTTATCGTCGGCTAAGTATTCGTGCGATTGGTGAAACTGGAGGAATTGACAAAGAATGCGGATTGTAAATTTTACATAACAATTTTAACATACAAAAAGTGTGTGCCAAAATGGTACCTAAAATTGTCAATTTTGAAAAACAAGAAGCTCGGAAAAATGGTGGCGCTGACAATTTAAATGACACTTAAAATGAATCGTGATTTTTTACTTATGATCCTGAAACGAAGCACCAATCCACGCATTGGAAAAGCCTAAATTCACCGAGGGTCAAAAATGTTCTCTAATGAGCAACTCAACAATCAAAGCATTGATGATTGTTTTTTTGATATATATGGGATTGTGTACCTTCGCCGGGTTCCTGAAGGTTAAACAATTGATCAGCATTACTACTTTCACGTTCTTGCTGAACTCCGTGAAATAATAAGGAAAATAACAACTCGAATTGTGGAAGGACCAGGCATGGGTTTTCTATCAAGATAAAGCGCCGGCTCGTTCCGCATTGTATGTTAAGAGGTTTCTCTCCAAGTAGAGCATCCCAGTGTTAAACAATTATATTCGCCAGATCTTCCACCGTGCGACTTATATCTGTTTCCTAAGGTGAAATCTGCATTAAGAAGAACAAGATTTGCGTTCATTGAAGCTGTGAAAGAAAAGCAACACGCGTTCTGAAGGAACTGACGGAAGAAGACTTCCAGCACGATTTCGAACAATGGAATATTCGCATGGAGCGTTGTAGGGATAGAGGAGTGGTGTATATTGAAGGTGATAATAAGTAAATATGTATGAAATCGAAATAAAATGTTTTACAGCGTCAGTCTCGTTATTAATAGTCACACCTCGTTTACTTACCATAGTACCTTTTTATATTTCTCAGTGCACGATTTCTGCACTATCTCAATTGTAGATACTAAACCAGGTATGGTGGTTATTAAACTTTAATTTGTTTAACCCATAGCGCTGGAAACAAGGGACGGATCGCAGTCTAATCTAATATGTCATATTGTTGCTACGACAATACCTTCCGAAGTGCCATTGATGTTTAATTTATTCCTCATTTCAGCCCCAGTCAGCCTCATTTTTTTCGTGTGTTAGACATGTCGATATCGAGCCAAATAAAGAGAATTTACTGCACGTACTGTTTTTCTTATTCAATCAAAATAGAAACGCGAGTGAACGCCATCATATACTTATAAACACTTACGGTGACTATGTCTCAACGCAAAACGTTAATGGGTGTTGGTTAAGATAATTTAAAAGTGCTGATTTCGAGTTGAAATACAAAGAACGCCCAGTACAACCGAAAAAAAATATTGAAAAATGCCAGATTGCAAGCATTGTTGGAAGAAGACGATATGCAAACCCAACAACAAAGGGCGCATAAGTTCAATGTTGGACGCCGAATCATTTAAACCTCTGCATACCATGAATACTACATCTGCTGAACGACAGAGAGATGAAAAAGCGAAAAACGGTATACGCAGTTTTACTTTCTCGGCATGGAGGAAAGACTTGTTTGCATCGAATCATGACTGCAGACGAAAAATGGATATATTTTGAGAACCTAAAACGCATAAAATCATGGGTTGAGCCAGGACATCCATCAAAATCGACCTTAAGACCGAATCGCTTTAGCAAGAAGACAATGCTGTTGTGCGGGAAGTCCTATGATAAAAATCACGCCCGGTCATTGAGAGGAATAATAATATTTCCACAAGGTTCACTGACTTAATAAGCAGAAGATACACATATATACTTTTAATCACTTAAATTCACAAATATTTCATTACATCTTAAGTTCTGCGAGATTTGGCTTACTACTTTTCAAAATACTTATTTACCTCACCTTTAACAAGAAATTGACTCTAACCTGCAATTTTAAACTGGTGCTATCAACTATTAAACTTGTGCAACTCTAAACCCGAAATCACTTCTCGTGATCTACTTCGAGCTCTCCATGTGCAGTGGTTCAACCCGAACTATCTTCGCTAATATTTCAATTCAAGCTCACTCTTCTTACTATCTAATCGGACTTATACCTATCCCTGTTCATGTAATAAACTATACCATATACAATAAAACCATCTGTTCCTGATATTTTTCTCTATTTTGGGTTTTACAAGTGCCTCACTTTGCCTCTTTACCTTCTCCAGGGCTAATTACTAACACGTTTCTCTGAAATTATGTTTATTTCTCTGGTATCAAATGCTATTACTACCAATATCCGCTTTAGGGTACTTGTGTACTATTGAAAAGCGACCAGAATGAGCTAAAAGACTCGGAAAAATGATTAGTGAAAGCAGTCAGAGATACCATTTCTGCACGCAGCTGGGACCTCTTGCTTCACCCGTCGTACTCACCAGACTTGGCCCCTTTCGACTACCAGTTGTTTTTATCGATGTTACATGCACTTTCCATGAAATGCTTCAACAATTACGGAGATGTCGAAAAAAGGCTTGATGACTGGACCACCTCAAAAGATGTACAGTTTTTGTGGAAGGGCATCCACAAATTTTACTTTTCGAGTTCGAACTCGTTCGAGTTCTTAAAGATTCCTACTTAAAAAATCCCTATAATTTCAGAAATATATTTTATTCCTATTAATATACACATATATTTCTTATCAGAAACAGTTATTTTACAAAACAGTAATTATTTCTTTTCTTTTCTCCACGTGAGCCTATCAATCGCGATAAATCAAAGAATAGAAAAATTGATTGAATAATTAAACTGTAACGTACTTCGGTTCAACTAATTATTTTTTCTTTGTCCGTAATTAATTCTCACCACTATAATTAATTACTGTAAAAATATACGCCCAATCGTTAAGATAAAAATCTTTTGCTGGTGCGTTCGTTCTTTTTGAATTTTAAAAAGGGATGGACGGAATATATCTGGCAACGCCTTCTGTAAACGAGGGAGGGGATAAAGCAGGTGGTGGGAAAGGTAAAATGAGGGGTCGCATGGGACACTGCGAAAGTAAGAGTCGCAATTTTTAAGGAGTTTTTTCCCGAGTTGAACGCAGGGCTTTCGGAATTTACAGTTGTTTCCAGTTATTTATAATTCCATGGGGATGGTTTTTTTTGTGTCGTTTGTTCTCTGCCCGAATTGGATTAGCTAAAACATATTTTTGTTTCAGTAAAATATTATGATTTTGGCTTTTCTCTTTTTGCTCTCCGATGGTCGATAGAGATAATATTCTTTTTTTTCTACATTTGTTTGCCCGGCAGTCAAAATAATAAAATAATAAAGTAAAAGTAAAAGTAAAGTGTTTGGGTTAGAGGCGCATCAGCAACTAGGCTATTTAGCGACTGGACCTACAGCTTAACGTGGGTTCCGAACCACGGTCATCAGCTTCCGACAAACCCAGGCCAGCACCCCCCTCGGGCTATAAACCCTTGGTTATGTGCCTACCCATAAGTCTATCAGGAAACCTACCGACTGGCGAGTGACCAACGTAGAACACTTCTCAGAAGGCATCCGGCCTTACCCAGCCTTTAACTGGCGTGACTGAGGGGTAATTCGTAGTCGTATTTTACACTCTTGCCTAGAAACAATCACAAACATTTAGGAAAGATAAACGGACAGAAGAAAGAAAAATAACCATCCGAGCGTTGGAATCGAACCATCTACCGCTCCAGCGCGGATTCGGCAAAGCAGACGCTCTTACCGCCGCACCAACGCGACCGGCATAAAATAATACACTGCCTGTTCACTGGAAAAATCAACCTGTTGAATGTCGCGGAACTAAACTCTCTAAACTAATATGAATTAGATTATACTGCCACTAATTTCAAAATATTTACATCACTTGTTACCGAAATTGGATATTGAGCCCAGGCCACTGACAATTGAAGAAATGATCGAGGCTAGAGAGAAATGATAATTTTTTTAGCATGAGCAAAAAGACAATGTCCCAGGTTTATACTTATTCGTGATCACGACGGAATTGTTGTAGATGGACAAAACTCGGCTGAATTATTTTACTCATTGTTTATAAAAATGGAATGGTTTATAAAATGGAAGACTGGAAGAGGACAATAATTATCAACTGAATACTGAATTTGGTAGTACATTAAACAGAATTTTTTGTTAGATATTACTAAATAGGACAAAAGAAGAGTTAGATAAAGAAATAAGGAAAAGCAACATGGATTCAGAAATAGACGGTCTTGTATAGGTTTGATAAATTCATTAAGAATCAACCTGCCTCGTATTTATTAACTTTAAAAATATATTTGACTCCACAAACGCAGAAAACATATAGAAAAATTACAGAAATTGAGGAATCCCCATGAAAATAATCAATATAATTATAGAAGGCTACAGTCAACATAAGAGTATTGCTAAACAGGAAAAAAGAATATTCTATTCCAAGAATCTGATACTGAAACTATTTATGAAGGAATTATAAACATTCATATATTATTTACATTTATTTCACCCGTAACAACTTGATTGTATTCAATGCAACAATTAATAATAAATACAATTCAATTTGAAACTAAAATTCTTCTTATAGCACAATTTTATTGTTATGAAACCAATTCTCATAAAAAAAACTTGAGAGTTGGAGTAAAATAACACAGTTAGTCATAAATACAACCATTTACAGTTCAGAGTTATTTCAGTATATTACAATGTTATATTAAAATATAAAATTCTTTTTAAATTTTAAAATAAAAGTGATAGATAACAAAGTATAAAATTGTTTAAAGTTTTGAGGTTAGAGGCGCATCAGCAACTGAGAAGGCATTCTTAAAACCAAATTAAAGAATTGCATTAAAGAATTGCAATTCTTAAAACCAGATAACTACGTCAGAACAGCTCAGAGCTAGGAAATCCGTATCTAAAATTAAAACGTGTTAGACAAAGAAGTATTACTATCAGTAAGTTCAAAATCATAATGCATTTATATCATATGCATTTAACACAACTTAGAAAAGGAGAGCAACAAAACCGGTTATTCTAGCCGTATCCTGTAATTTCGGGTGTAGTTCCCATATATGGTAGTTCCATTGAACACATCATATCTAAGATAACATATATATAACCTCATATTAACTAAAATTATTGACGTTTTCTGTCGTTGATTTAATAATAAAAATTATTAGTGTTTTTCAACATTTAACACCACAGTTTAAGTGATAAAGTAAGGATATTTTATATTATATTTTATATTATGTACTTTATATTTCTATTAATATTTTATTCCTTCTAAATTATTATTATTATTTAAAACTACATATTCTACAAATAGGCGCTCTATTGACTGATTTGCGAACTAGAGAGCTGGAATCTAACTCGGGATGGCTCTAACTCAGACATACGTACAATTCTTAGTTCAGATGAATTTTGTTTGTGGCGTAATCGTCAGGTTCGAAAATTGGAGAATATATATATATATATATATATATATATATATATATATATATATATATATATATATATATATATATATATATATACCCCCTCTAAGAGCATGTGTCGGTACCCTGACGAGCCTGAACATCGAGAGGCGAAATATGTGCCCTCCAATTGCAGGGATGGGTGGGGTTCGTTCCCGGTCAAGCACCTAAGCAGTGAATCAGCTTAATCAGCGAAATAATATGACACTTCTATCATGTGTTAAGGATAGTCATACCAACATAAAAAACAAATGGTTGCATCGATACCTAAAACGCCTAAATAAAGAAAGAGGGAAGAAAAAAACAAAGAAAGAAAAAAAGAAAGAAAGAAAGAAAAAAAGAAAAGAAAGAACGAAAAAAAACAAAGAGAAAAAGAAAGGGAAAAAAGAAAAAATACCGCCTATTCCTTTATAATTTATGAGTTTTTCTTTCAGCAGGTATTTAAATAGTTTCCAACCCCACTAGTAATTAATCCTTAAAAAGCTGA
Source organism: Cosmopolites sordidus (assembly GCA_031761425.1). Taxonomy (NCBI): domain Eukaryota; kingdom Metazoa; phylum Arthropoda; class Insecta; order Coleoptera; family Curculionidae; genus Cosmopolites; species Cosmopolites sordidus. Next base: position 377,871 of record JARFXV010001712.1, on the reverse strand, counting down.
AATAAATTTGGCAACGTTCGTTGGACATGGGACATGCCGAAGGTAAACCTCCCAATTTTTAAGGAATTTTTTTTGGACGAATTTGATGAGGAGCTTTCGAAAATTGTTGTTAGCTCCAATTATTTATAATATCAGAGGAGCGCTCTTTTGACGTATGTTCTTTGGCCGAATTGGATTCGGCCAGAAATATTTGAATAAATGTTCCTCTTTTAGTCAATTATGTTCCTCTTTCAGTCATTTGCCTTTTTCCATTCATCTTTTATTTTGTTGGTTTTATCTTAAAATTGAAAGAATTAAGGAACCTCTATTTTTTCAGTTTTCTCAGAACAGAGTTTTCTCTTTAAACATCAACATATCGACACTACAACCATAGTGTCATCCCTTATTTAGCAGCCCAAAATGGAAAATCCGCTCCGACGGAATCTAATTACGAAAACGTGAATGTAATTGAACATTTTGTGCTAGGTCAAAATTTTTACCTCTTCTATTTAGCGAAGCTAGCTGATTGATACAAGTCCGTTAGTGGAAATGCAACATTAAATTAATTAATTTGGGTCAATTTTTAGAAAAGGGCTTCTGTGCGTAATTAAATTTGATATATACTGCCGAACAAAAAAAAATTAATTGAATGAAAATTTTCTTTTATTGAAAAATTCTGTAATTTTTATGTACACCATGATGAAATTCGAAGATATTTACCACTAAAAACCAAATCACTTCTTTTAATTTCTCGGCGCGCATTTCGGTAACAATATTACCCACATGAGAAGATGATTTCATTTACTATACAAATATGGTTAGCCAAATAATATGGTGATGCTAATATGACTACTGAAACGCCCGTCGAAACTAGTGATTTGGTGTTTAAAGATAAAACTGTTTGTGTTTAGTGTTTTATATCAAAGGTTTCAATGCAAAGATCGATACAGCAGGACTGGATTAGGTAATGATATAGGAACTGATCAAATTCCACTTATATTTCATAGAAAATATTAATAGGTCCACCACTTTATTATAATATTATGATCTGGTAGATAACTGGATCTAGATAATGTTATTATCTAATCTACAAAGCAATGACCAGATTGGAGGATCTCTGTTTTCCAGTGTTCCAGTCTTCCTTCTCTGATCTCAGTTCCAGTACCCATTTTTCAAGTTCGTATTAGGTTGTTGGCAGCCTGTCGCGGCCGTTTACAGCAGGATGGGGAAGCTACATGTGATTGCTGCCACCATTCGACATGGCCGATTTATATGGTCATGGTCTTAGCCGTTCCTTCATCCGCTCTCTGGGAGTTCAGTTTGAGCCCAGCTGATGACAACTTAAGTCCAGAAACCGGTTCTGGGCGATACCTGCTGGCGATTTGGATGGCGATTGAGGGATTGACAAAACACCAACGTGGAGAGTGGGTGTATTTTCTTTGTTTTTAATATCTTTCTTCACGAGCCCACTTCATTATTTTTCGAACAGACCCGGTAATTAGCCAACTTTAGATCGGTATGTATATATATATATATATATATATATATATATATATATATATATATATATATATATATATATATATACACCCAAGAGAACCAAGAGAACAAGCAGGATTCAGAAGTGGATTCAGTACAATGGATCACATCCAGGTTGTACAGCAGGTCATAGAAAGGCACAACGAATACACCATGCCACTGTGCTTGGCTTTTATCGACTACGAAAAAGCATTTGATTCCATCTCAAAGCATGCGATAATGGATGCACTGTTTAGCCAAGGTGTAGAGAGAGCCTATGTAAACCTATTAGAATCGATATATGATGGAGCTACAGCCACAATTCACCTTGATGATCTTGAAGTGGGAATTAATATAGAACGAAGTGTACGGCAGGGTGACGCAATATCGCCTATTCTTTTCTCGGCTGGCCTTGAAGAAGTATTCCGTAAACTGGATTGGGAACAGGATGGTGTAAAGATCAATGGTGCAAACTTAAACCATCTTAGATTTGCAGATGATATTATTCTCATTTCACAAGACCCAGAGGAGCTGCAAAGACGCATACAAGAACTGCAAAGGGCTGGCGAATCATTTGGCTTGAAAATAAACCTGAAAAAGAGTCAGGTTATGTTCAATAACTTCGCTCAGGACAGAAGAATTTCAGTTCTAGGAAGGGATTTAGAGATTGTGGACAGCTTTATATATCTTGGGCAGAGGATTTCCATGGAGGGGAATACCGCCCGGGAGGTGGAACGGCGTGTTAAATGTGGCTGGCAGGCATTTGGTAGGTTCAACATAGTGTTTAAGAGCAGACTCCCACTTTGCCTGAAAAGAAAAGTATTCGATCAGTGCGTTCTACCCGTTATGACATACGGAAGTGAAACCTGGACACTCACATCGCAATCAATTCAAAAACTTCGGGTGGCACAGACGGGAATGGAAAGATGTATGCTTGGCATTACAAGACGAGACAGAAAGTCCTGCGCATGGATCAGGGAACAAACAAAAGTCTGTGACATCATTGGAAGAGTAAAACAGTTGAAATGGAGATGGGCAGGCCATATAGCGAGGCGATGGGACGACAGATGGACCAAGGCAATCCTGGAGTGGATACCGCTTGATCGCAAACGTCCGCGAAGAAGACCGAAAGCACGATGGATTGATGACATCGTTAAGTATATTGGACCCGAGTGGCAGAGGAAAGCCCAGGACCGTGAAGGTTGGAAGCATGCTGAAGAGGCCTTCATCCTGCAGTGGATTGATGCGGGCTGATGATGATGATGATATATATATATATATATATATATATATATATATATATATATATATGTATATATATATATATATATATATATATATATATATATATATATATATATATATATATATATATATATATATATTTTAATAGATATTTGCAATATATCAAAGATTTCACTTTTTAAAGGTAACGTCTGCAGTGTATTACCTCTGCCTCACCTCGTAAACACTTTTCCAACATCTTCATTATTCAAGTAATTTCTTGTTGCATTTGCAGTTTAAGCTCCACAGTGTTTTGTAATGCTCAACGTAGACATTACGTGAAGAATTTCTTTGAAAAAATTATTTCCCTCTTCAACGCTATCAGAATGCAGACCGCAATAATAAAACAACAACCTACCCCTGTATTTTATTAATTATTCTTGTGTTTGCGATTAATTCTCACCCTTACCACTTACTAATGCAAAAATATATGCTCGACAGTAAAGATAAAAATCATTCTCGTTCGTTTCAGTCAATTTGCATTTTAAATAAGGGGGCGTATAGAAAAAATCTGACACCGCATTTAGTATACGTTGGTAAGAGAAACATCATAAGGAGACTGAGTGAGAGTGGGACGGAAATTGCGTACTCCACGACAAAATTTTTAAGGAGGTTTTTCGAATTGGATGCCGGATTTTTATTTAAAACAATATTTAATTATTAAAAATGAATTAAAAACAATAAAAATTTACACCTTAATGCCCTTTAATGTCAAAGTCGAATTACTAGTTCTCACAAAAATCTTGATTCACAAAACACATGATTAATTCTAAGTGACCACTATTCCATTCCCGATGAAAAAATCTTCATCGACTGATAAAATATTGAACAAAAAATTGTAATTTGTTTGGTTTTGGTCAGTAAACTATTCACAATATTTTTACCAGCGTGAAAAAGCAGTGGGTAAGATTGCTTGTTTCGTATATCATAATGGAAAAAATTGAGTTTTTAGTATTTTATGTACAATCCAATTTGAAATTCCAATTAGTCGCACAAAACTTGATAGTCTCGTCAATAAGATGTAACATTTATTCTTCGACTTCAGGACTGATTCCTCACCCGCGCACAGTGGAGTATTCAGGCCTTTTTTGTGGTCAAAATTATTTCGTTGTTTTTTTTCGATATTATTTTCATTGAATATTGGTTAAACAATGCTAAATAGCTTATATTAGAAATTTGATAGAAAAACAAGCACCCATGCTTTCAAAATCGCATATTGAATGCCAATGTACATAAAACAGTAGTTATATAATTGTATCATTCGTCTCCATTGGATTCCTCTTCAGAAACATCTTCCGAACTTTCTAGCTCTTCTGGAGGTAAAAGCATATTCAGGCATTCGGGAGAAAAGCTTTTTCTTGATGTTTTACGTCGAGGTCTTAGGCTTGATATTACCGGATCTGATGTGAGTAGTAACCTGTTCATTATATCTGTGTTGCATGCCTCTCTACTGTTTTTTCTCGAAAAGTATAACCTATATTGTCGAAAGTGCTTGTTTCGTACTTCTGAAGCTTCTTCTGACATTTGCCCAATGGGAAGAAGTACTTCTGATATAAATTTTGCTCCATGAACCAGAATTTTATGGACTGTAGGTGACATGGGATACCAGTTATATAGGTCAATGTACATATTAGCAGTATGATCTGTGTACGAAGAAAACTTGTCAGTGTCAATTCTGTGTCCACTGGATATTACTTCCAATATAGTTTTAAATCTTTTTATAAGACTTATGTCAATACCAGTAATTGACGCTGATATCTCAGGATTCTAAAAAAACCTTCTGGCAGTGTTTCCATCATTGCTATTTCCGAATCCTGGCTTGGGTCTGTCAACTAGCAAATCTATTTTGATTCTAAATTCATCGTGAATTTTCTTTTTGGTTTCAATTACATTTTCCTTTTCCTCGTTTGTTCGTGCTTGCCACTTCTTGATTGGTAATTTGTAAGCTACATGCAATATATGCTCAAATAAACGTATATTAGCATGAAGGATTGAAAGTCCAAATTTTAGTGTCCCTGGCTTTATCGACCTTTGTTTTACTTGTTCTAAATTGTTAAAGTCTTTGGAGGTAGCATCACAAATAAAACATTTCTGCGTTGGCATAGTCCCAGTAGCCGCATTACAGACTTTGGCGTCTATCATGGTGAACAAAAGCTTGTGTCGAATATTTACATTGCCGTTGGAGAGGGTCAAAGTGGTTTGGTGCAAATTTTGAATTTGATTTTCAATCTGTCGTATTTCGTTATTTGTTACATCCACAGATTCGCGAAAAAAATGTATTCTTACAGGCCGCCAGAACCTGAGAGATGATGGAGTGGGATTATTCCAAATAATTACCTTCCGGTTTTTGGATTTATAAATCAGCTGCAAAGGGACCAGGGACTTTATAAATATATTCTCGTCACTATCAGATTTGTCTTCAAATTTTTGTTTAAACTGGCTTTGTTGTGAGCCATCACATCCCCATTTTGAAATTAAAAGAAAATCATTTTCTTCTACCTTTAGGTTTTCAAAAGCTTCTCTTAATAATGTGCACAATCGTAATGCAGTGTGGTCAAGAAGTGTTTGTAATTGGACTTCAGCTCTTGTAGACGTAACAAGAATATCGTCGCGTTTGGGATAACAGTCTTGTTTGGCTCTTTGTATAACTGAATAACATGGATATTTTTCTTTATCAACACTTCTAATCACCTCATACTGATGTCTAGTTAAATTGGCTTCTACAAAGTCCGAAAGCGCTTCCTGTGGATTTAATTTTGTAACCTGCTTTGCCCAATGCAACGCTTCTTGATATCGCTGTGCACGTTTTGGGCGTGCAGTTAAATCTTTTAAAACATTAGAGGCTGTCACGTTACCTTCTGCTCTCAGTGACATTTGTGTTGCATAGGCTAGTTCCTCTGACGATCCTGATTCTCTAAGTTCTTCGGTTTTCCTGCGTTTACTTCTTTCGCTTAATTCTGCAAATGTTTTCGTAGGTCGCCCTGGAGATACGCGTGAAGATACGGGAAAATCAATAGCTCCATTTAACCATCCCTTATTTTTCACAATAAAAATGTTTTCTTTGTTACTCGCAGCAGACCATCTTTTTTAAAGTGAGATTTAAAATGGGAAAGCTGATGTTTGATAACAGGTTCGTTATCCTTTGGACAACTTAAAACTCTAAACACGTTTTTGTTCAAGTACTCCATTTTTGCCTCGATACTTCTTTCTGGACACTCACTAATAAACGCGTACAAATCTCTTCTGGTGAATGATTTGATCGACTAGGACCTTCAGAGTCTGGAAAAACCCTATAATGTATATATTAACGTGTAATGCCTTTATATTTCGCGGGGGAAGGCAAGTACCTAAGTGTTTAAAAAAATAATACGTATTTTTAAAAAGGAGACTTTTAGAAATATAGACCGCATTTTATTGAAACTATCTTACTGGCAGTGTGTAAAACCCGAAACCGTGAACTTCCGGAAGTTTTTTCACTGTAGGCTAGTTAAATGGACACTCAAGTTTAGAATAAAGTCAAATATTAGGTTTGGAAAGCTTTGGAAGTACAACAAATTCAGTTTTCAAAATACATATTATATTAGAAATCGTCGCTAAATGTAATACAATTTCTAGTTGCAAAAAACCGGTCACATAGTTACTATAATCAACTATAAAAATATATTAAGTTGGTACATACCTCTAGATGTTGACGCCATAATCCCACAATAATCAGGAAATAAACAAGCCAATAGCACAAATTAAATATTCTGTTCCACGGAAACCACTTTTTCAGAAATAAACTTACCGCTTCAAATGTTCTAGAACGACTAGTAATTTTAACCTGTCAGTACCTGTATTTAACCATTTGCGGGTGAGAAGTACTTGGTTGGGACTTGGTACTTGGTACTTGGTACTTGGCTGGGAAATTAAGCAGTTCAAAAAATCGATTAATGACCATGTTTTGCTAATAAATACCCCACAGTGCGGCGCCCAAAATTCTTGGAATTCTGGAACCACACTATCCGTATACAAAAACTTTGACAAACTTTGCTATGATAGGAAAGTTGCTATTTATATATACGGAATTCGCAGCGATGGTGTTGCTAAGCGCTATCTGATATATACATCGTAAACGAACGTCTGGTCACTTGAAAATTTCATCTCAATCAAAAAATGGAATTAATTTGCGATACTTTTCATGTGATGATTCGATCGAAGCACAACAATGCGTCGATCAACTCACTTCGACTTTTGGTGATTAAGCACCATTTAAAACCACTGTATATCAAGGTTTAGTGAAGTCAATTATGCTCACAACATTAGGCTAACACAATCGCTCACAAACGAATTTAAAGAATGTCGTCCAAAATCGGTTGTTGTTCCAGAAAAGTTGGGGCTTCCCTGGGTATTAGAATGACAAGCATGCATAAGATTTAATATGAGCCGTAAAAAGATTTGTAAACTTTGGATTCCGCGTAATTTGATAATCGTTCAAAAAAAAAGGCTCGTGTCGATAGGTGCAAAGAAATGCTCAAATTATACAATCGTGGTGCGTCAAAAACCATGTATAATATCTACAGAGGTGGCGAATGTTAGATCTAGGCGTATGAGCTCTACAGTAAACAACAGGCAACAAAAGTTGTTCGCTCAAGAGGTACAGAAGGATAAATGGGCATGTGTGTACAGTGCCACTAGATAATCCTGAAACGGTCAATTCTAAATTGTATACAATCACTTGTTTGCTAGAAGTCTTTGAAGAAATAAGAAAAAAACAAGCTACTCAGAATCATTCTTCACCTTGACAACGCGAGTTCTCACACATCGGACCTAACAAATCAATATTGACCGGTCATAATATCGAATTGATGGGTGATCCACCCTACAGTCCTGATTTGGCACGCAACGATTTATTTTTATTCCCGTCCGTGACGAATAAGGTTCTTGTGCGTGTTGTACGCCGACAAAATTTCTGTATGACTTTGTGTGCCAGAGGGTCTACATTGCCGCGCAGGCACACCACATACAACACATACAGTCCGCAAAACGCAAATTTGTATTGATGTGGACCCAACTTTAGATTTGTTTTTTTCTTTCGCCTGAAAAATGTTAAGTCTAACAATAGAGCAACGAATTGTTGTGAAACTTCAGTTGAAACTTGGAAAATCCGCTACTGAAACTTATAATTTATAGAAACAAGCATATGACAATGAATGCTTATTGCTTGCACGTGTTTTTGAGTGGTTTAAGAGTTTTCAAGATAGCCGAGAAAATGTTGAACAGGATCCACACCAGGCTTGCCCTGCCCCGTCAAAAATGATTGAATATGAAATGAAACAATATCGAAAAAATCGGTAATCTGGTTCAATCTGACCGTCGGTTAAATATTCATGCGATTGCTGAAACTGTAGGAATTGACAAAGAATGCGTACGATAAATTTTACATAACAATTTTAACATGCAAAAAGTGTGTGCCAGAATGGTGCCCAAAATTCTCACCTTTGAACAACAAGAAGCTCGCAAAAATGTTTGTACTGACACTTTGAATGCCATTGAAAATGACCCAAATTTATTGGAAAGGATAATATCATGTGACGAATCGTGGTTTTTTACTAATGATCCTGAAGCGATGCGCCAATCTATGCACTGAAGGAGCCCTAATTCACCGAGAGCCAAAAAAAGCTCGAATGAGCTAATCAAAATTCAAAGCAATGATGGTTGTTTTTTCGATGTTCATGGGATTGTGTACCTTTACTGGGCTCATGGAGGTTAAACTATTAATTAACACTACTATTTTCACGTTCTTGTTAAAGTCCGTGAAAGAGTAATTAAAAAACGAAGTCATGGGTTCTCCATCCATACAATGCGCCGCCTCATTCCGCATTGTCTGTCAAGAGGTTTCTAGCCCAGTACAGCATCCTAATATTAGACCATCTACCTTATTGACCGGACCTTGCGCCCTGCGACTTCTATCTCTTTCCTAAGGGGAAATCTGCATTAATAGAAACAATATTTGAGTCCGTTGAAGCTGTAAAAGAGAACGCGGCACGCGTTCGGAAGGAACTAACAGAAGAAGACTTCCAGCACTGTTTCGTACAATGAAAAATTCACGTAAAGTGTTGTAGGGATAGAGAAGGGGTGTATATTGAAGGTGATAATAAGTAAATGATATATGATGGAGCTACAGCCACAATTCACCTTGATGATCTTGAAGTGGGAATTAATATAGAACGAGGTGTACGGCAGGGTGACGCAATATCGCCTATTCTTTTCTCGGCTGGCCTTGAAGAAGTATTCCGTAAACTGGATTGGGAACAGGATGGGGTAAAGATCAATGGTGCAAACTTAAATCATCTTAGATTTGCAGATGATATTATTCTCATTTCACAAGACCCAGAGGAGCTGCAAAGACGCATACAAGAACTGCAAAGGGCTGGCGAACCATTTGGCTTGAAAATAAACCTGAAAAAGAGTCAGGTTATGTTCAATAACTTCGCTCAGGACAGAAGAATTTCAGTTTTAGGAAGGGATTTAGAGATTGTGGACAGCTTTGTATATCTTGGGCAGAGGATTTCCATGGAGGGGAATACCGCCCGGGAGGTGGAACGGCGTGTTAAATGTGGCTGGCAGGCATTTGGTAGGCTCAACATAGTGTTTAAGAGCAGACTCCCACTTTGCCTGAAAAGAAAAGTATTCGATCAGTGCGTTCTACCCGTTATGACATACGGAAGTGAAACCTGGACACTCACATCGCAATCAATTCAAAAACTTCGGGTGGCACAGAGGGGAATGGAAATATGTATGCTTGGCATTACAAGACGAGACAGAAAGTCCTGCGCATGGATCAGGGAACAAACAAAAGTCTGTGACATCATTGGAAGAGTAAAACAGTTGAAATGGAGATGGGCAGGCCATATAGCGAGGCGATGGGACGACAGATGGACCAAGGCAATCCTGGAGTGGTTACCGCCTGATCGCAAACGTCCGCGAAGAAGACCGAAAGCACGATGGACTGATGAGATCGTTAAGTATATTGGACCCGAGTGGCAGAGGAAAGCCCAGGACCGTGAAGGTTGGAAGCATGCTGAAGAAGCCTTCATCCTGCAGTGGATCGATACGGGCTGATGATGATGATGATGATGAATAAGTAAATATGTAGGAAATCAAAATAAAATGTTTTACAACGTCAGTCTCGTTATTTAATAGTCACCTCGCATGTTATTGATATTATGTTATGTAACATATTAATAACATATTAATATATTGATATATTATTGATAAATATTTGCCAAGCTAAAACCGGTCTTTCTGGTTATCGTTACCCATAAATACGCCTAGCCCCTTCGGAATTTGAAGAGCTTCTCCGTAAATACGAAGCATATCGTGATATTCGCACATAGAATGTATTTTTGTTTTTAAATCGAACTAAAATTCATATATTGAAATATTTTTTTTGTTGCTTTAAAATATCACTGACGTGGCGATATTGTCGTGTCAACGTTGTTAGCTGCTGTTGTGATTCTTTCTTTAAAAAAATGTTTTAACAATGTCCATTAATTTATTTATATTTTATTCGTTAAATAGTGACCAAGAAGTATTTGTCATATATGCTTTTATAAATATGTGTTTAAAATGTTAATTCGTATTTATTTTCGGAAACCGTTAGGGTTTTGACCCTAGTCGTAAGAAAATTTTTTTTTAGAATGACTTGATAAATCATTGGTTAAATATACCAAAGTTCTTACCCCAAAAACGACTAAATAAGAGAGATTTTTTTTCTCAAGTACTCGCTAAAACTGCCTCAACAATATGAAATATTTTTACGTATAAAGTAGATAACATTTTGGTTCCGGTATGTGATGGAATCTAGCACCAAAAACAGTAAAAACTTTTGGATCAACCTAATAAGAATTATGATTCATGAAAGAAACAACATCACTGCAATGCAGTAACTAGAGACAAGTTTTTAGCTTGTTTTTTAAACATTATCCCTAAATAGACACTTATTGAGCATGTACGTTATTATATAGGGTTCTTCCTACTGGCATAGGATTAACATAGGTTTGTCAGTCTTGACAATGATTGTATTCATTATATGCATTCATATATTTGCGTACACATTGCAGATCATGACATTCAGGTACCTCCAACACCCTGATGTACCTTATATGGCAATATTTTGGTCGACAATTGCAACAATTCTTACAAGACGATGATATTATGATAGTTGTCTCTCCATCTTATACTTTGTTCAAATGTTCATGAATGCATTGCTCTTCGCAAGTATTCGCTCTTCACCCACACCAATTCGATGATAGTTAATGCTGTATACTTTATGAGACGTTTTTCATATTATTCACTCCCAAGCAGACAAGATAGGGGACTAGCCAAAGGTGACACTGACTTATTGTTGATAACCTTTAAAGTGTATTGAGTTGTTAAAATCGATAGTTAATGGTCCTTGTTCGAAGTTCACTATAAGCTATAGGTTCAGTCGCTAAATAATATGCGTTGCATATGCGCTTCTTATACGAAATCCTTTAACATTCTTAAACAATCAGATTAATTCTACAAGTAATTGGGCCATTCGGTAAACAAATGGATGAGACATTGACAAACACCGTCCTATTTCAGTTTTCTGTTTTCTTTTATCTGGCATATACGTGATATCGTCAACTGGGTACACGACAAATTTCCACTCGTTACACCGAAACGAGGTTTGTTTCCACAATTTGGTTTATGTCTGACGAAACTCAAGTTCTTAGTGGAGAGCGTTGCTTTTTCAGTCCATTCTTTGGCAAATAACCAACTTTCTTTTGTTCTATTTGCTGCAAATGCCTAGCGAAACATTTGTTTAAATATACATGCTAATAATGGAGTAGAGCTATTTTTGAAAAGTTTTCTCTTTAAAATCAACATTTTTACACAAAATAGAGTTTTATATGTAACTATCTACGAGGGTGGTTCGCAGGTTGTTGTCGCCACATGACAAATTAAATTTTTTAATTTTATTTATCATTTGTTGACGTTACTAAAGGCAAAATTTTAAATCTATATTTTATTTCGATCCATATTAGTTAATTTTAAGACAGAAACAAATCATATATATATATATATATATATATATATATATATATATATATATATATATATATATATATATATATGTAGTGTTAGATTTTCTTGGACTGCGTCCAATGAGATAGCAGTACCAACGGTTGAGTGTCATCAGACACCCAACCGTTGGGTTCCACAATCTCATGTGGAACACACAATAACCTGCGTCTCCGCCTAAATGAACACTTTTGTTGGTTGATTGACCAGGAAGGGGCCCCACCTATCCCTTCAACTGGATGACATAAGTTTCGTCTCTCGAGGTTCAGACTCTTCAGGGCGCCGACATATACCATACCATCAAAAATAGGGAGACCCTATCCACAGCCAACAACCCATGTTTTTCGCCGACCTTCCGTCGGATGGCGTATATATGTAGTGTTAGATTTTCTTGGACTGCGTCCAATGAGACAGCAGTAGTTGAGTGACATCAGACACTGTTTCATTTAGGCGGAGGCGCAAGTTGTTGTGTGTTCTACATGAGATTGTGGAACCCAACGGTTGGGTGTCTGATGACACTCAACCGTTGGTACTGCTATCTCATTGAACGCAGTCCAAGAAAATCTAACACTACATATATACGCCATCCGACGGGAGGTCGGCGAAAAACATTGGTTGTTGGCTGTGGATAGGGTCTCCCTATTTTTGATGGTATGGTATATGTCGGCACCCTGAAGAGTCTGAACCTCGAGAGACGAAACATATGTAATCCAGTTGAAGAGATAGGTGGGGCTCTTTCCCGGTCAATCAACCAACAAAAGTGTTCATATATATATGGGATAGTTGAGTTTTCATGGGCGACAAATCCGAATTTCGTTCTAGCTTAAGTCCTAGTTCCTAAAGGATGATTGTTACCTACTTTGTGAGGACTTAACCCGCTCATATTTTTTTTACCGTATTTAGCTTTGTGGGGTAAAGAAATATGAGCGAGTAAATTCCTCACAAACGAGGTAGCAAGCGCCCTCTGGGAACTAGGTTCAAACTAGTACTAAATTCGGATCTGTCACCTTTGAAAATCCAACTTCCCCGATTTTGAACCTGATATGGTCTATTGGCCAATACAAAACGAATAACAATTTTTTGTTCAATATTTTATCAACCGACGAATTGTCCTTTATCCGGAATGGAATAGTGAACACCTAGAGCTGTTATATTAAATAAAGAATTAATGAAGTATTTCTTAATGTGACGGGAATCATTTAGATCGTATTATAGTGTGAAAAATTAGTGCTCGTAAATTCAATTTTGATACAAAACGACAATATTGTGTACGTTTTTCTTTTTTTTGTGACAAAACAACCCAAATTTGTGCTGAAATCTATAGAATAAATGGTTATAAAAATATTACATTTTATTTTCGAATTAAAAGACCAATGCAACAAAAAAAAACTGAATTTGGATGAATCGAAATATCTAAGGCGATTAGACGTTACTACTGTTACAAAAATTAAACTAAAGTTCTGACCTGTTTTCCGTGAAAATGGTTGCATATTGGATGCATGTTTCAAGAAAATGTTTGTTCAAAAAAGTAGAATAAATCGTTTGTTAAATTTACGATGGTAATTTCACTTACACCCTGTATAATACTGATAATATATAGTTACGATATTGTTATTGTTCTCAAGAATATTCTATTAAATATTATTTTCTAATGTAAACATCTGATATATAGTAAATAATAATCAGACGCCCGAAAGTTGTTTAATGTAATACGAGACGCAAGAGTACAGTATTTTTATTTTTGATTTATCACAGTTGTTTTAATAGCACACCTGTTTCGCTTGGGGTTCTACACGAGAGCTGTTAGGAACATATAAGGTTTACTTGCTGTACTTTCGGTGACCTAATTTCTAGTTTCGGAATCACAGTAATTGAGTAAACGCCCTAATGGGGGATATTTTTGTGAAACTTTAGAGGATATTACATTTAGAAGTTGAATATAAATATTATGTCTTTAATAGGTATATTTAATATTTTGCGACCTCGACCAATCCTATAGAAGCTCTGAGTGCCTTCCAGCAATAATGTTTTTACTGTATTTAATTAAAGAAAATATTTTTTTATTCAATTTCAAAGTTATTTACATGATATTTACATTTTAAAAATAACATTTGTTGTTACTTCCAGTAAATGTTTTAATATATACCAGGTGTGATGTAGCACTGGAAATAAAGGTCCGTTCATAGTCTAATCTCTTATGTCATTTTGTTGCTTCGACAGGTATTTCATGTAGTTTGGTGTGAAAGAAGGATATTACTTTTGCTGCATTACTTGTTTTTTTTTAGAGCAGCATAAAGAAACATTATGTCATTATAAACAACAGAGTAGGCTAATATTTTCCCATAACTTAATTTTGCTTTGTGTAAATCAACTATGTCTTTATCTGCAGTTGTTTAACTTTCCCATGAAAAGCCAGTTTCTTTATTTTTGTTATATTGTTGTTTTCACCGCTGTCGTTTGTACTAACAATGCCACATATGGTATTGTTAGTACAAAAAAAAAGGAAACAGTATCGTAATCCAAAAGTTGAAGGAAGAAAAAGCAATGCTTTATCGATTCACTTCAAAGTTATGCCGATGAAGAAAATGATGAGGATGAGCAAATTTCGAAATTTTCTTCGTCATTAAAGAAGTTAAAACAAAATTTTGAAAACTATGATGTGGAAGTGAACTGCAGCTATCCATTGGTTTATCCAAGTGTCGATCGAATGTTTTTCTTGCAGCGAATAGCGCTTTTTAGGTATGATTTTTTATACTGTAATCCATACGTCTGATTTTTTTTTCAAATGTGGCTCAAAAATTACTCCAATATATGTACAATTTTACAGGCAAATCAAAATTTGTTTGATTTTTTATTTATTTTTTTACTTAACGAGCCCTCTTAAATAATTCAAAAACTTTTCAATTAACTTTTAACATGCTAAAAGCGAGAATAAGAATGAATGTAAGCATGAAAACACTAATTATATAGCGTAATATAACTTAATGATACTGGCGGTATAGCATTTGATCTGGCAATACTGTTGGGTTTGTCTTTGGAGGGAAGGCAGGCCAACAGCTGATGCGTCGTCAGTGCAAGTTTGAACTTCCCAGACTCACTTGATGGTGCTTCTTCAATTCTTTTCGTGAACCAGATTTTTCTAGTGTATTCTGATAATCAAATTCGAGCCACAGTGCCCTATGAGGTTTTGTTTCAGATGAAAATTATTATAAAACTTTAACAGGCTTATGGAGGCAGTGTTTTGTCAAGGACCCAGGTCTTTCTCTTGAGTCCCCCAATTAATTAGGGATGAAACCGCTATAACGGTTTCTAAAAATCCTTTTGCAGAATCAAAAGACAACGAAAGAGGAACACTTTTGACTTTTTGAACGAAGCGAAGTGTCCTGAAACGAAGCATCAAAGACAGGAACAGCGCTCTTTAATCTCAGTACAGTCAAACAAAGCCAGAATGAGCAAATTAAAGATCAGTAGCATACTAATTTGCTGTTTTTGATAGTCGGAGGATGGCCCATTTGTGTCTCAAGACCAAACCGTAAATCACAATTTTTAATACTTTGCTTGAAACAGTTGTTTTTCTTGGAAGACTTCGAAAAAAAGTTATTCGTGTTAGATGGAGCATCGAAAACATATGGGCGCGGCAATACGATAATTTGCCTGGCCACACTTCGATTTTAATTAACGAATTTTTGGCAAGTGGTGGCGGTGGCTCCGCACCCCCCTTATTCATCAGAATTGATTCCTTATGACTTTTTCGCTTTCCCAAAATTAAAAATTCATCTCAAAGGGCACCATTTTGTGAAATGGGAGAACATTAAAAAGGTTATAACTGACCAGCTGAATGCTCTTCCAATATCTAAGTTCCAGCACTACTTTGAAGAGAGCTCAAACCGTCTCCAGTATTGTGTGGCTTCTCGAGGCTACTACTTTAACGTGCAGATGTACAATTATAATTTCAATTGTATACAATAATTATAAAAATTCAGGGTGATTACTTTATTTACACACCTTGTATATACACTTGTAAAGCGTTCAGAAAGAGATGACTTAATCATGTTTAAAACAATTCAATAGTTTAGAAACTACTTAGGCATGGTAGTTTCTATTGTATGTTAGATATAGACCTAACAAAATAGAGCTTGTTTGTGTAAGGCAGTTGGTATTTAATGTATCACTGACATAATATGAAGTTTCTTAGCAGAAATTCCAAAATTATAAACATTCGTTTTTGTAAATATGCTTGTATATAATTTTTTTCCATATTTCTAGAGTTATTTTCAAATTACATAAGATATCATAAGATTCATAAGATTGAAATAAAACGACAACCAAATTAGATGCTTTGAAATTATTTATTTTTTGTGAAATAACATTCAGCGTCATTAATCTCTGAAAACAATTGCGAACAAATGTATACCGAGGCTACTTATGACCAGGCGCATTCTGCCAATCCAATTTCGAACCGTTTTTTCAAGCAGTTGAGGTCTTATGTCCACAAATGACTGAGTTATATTGCGTTAAGAGTTATTGGTTTATCAGTATAAACCAGAGATTTAACATAGCACCAACGAAAATAATGCATAGGCGCTAAATCGCATGTCCGTGATGGACAATTAACAGGTCCGTTCTTCGAAATATTTTTCTCCACAAATTATTCCCTCAATAAATCGATTATTAAGTTGACTGTATGACATGTGGAGCCGTCCTATTGAAACCACTTCGGAACTCGCTTTTTTTGTGTTGTTTTTGTTATAATATCGAGAAGTTCGGAATTTGTGAATATTTCGGGGAATACACCGCTCGGTTGGGCAATTAAGTGCACCATAAAAGACTGTATAAGTTTAGCATACAGAACACTGATTTTAATAATAAATTTCGACAATTTGCAAGTGTTACTCTGGTGTTAAAAGTATCATAATGATTTACAGACAATTAATGTGCCATGATG
This sequence comes from Cosmopolites sordidus, assembly GCA_031761425.1. NCBI lineage: Eukaryota > Metazoa > Arthropoda > Insecta > Coleoptera > Curculionidae > Cosmopolites > Cosmopolites sordidus. The sequence goes on along the minus strand of JARFXV010001712.1, from coordinate 361,052 downwards.
GCATTTGCCATTATGATTTGACAACGATCCCTATCGGAAATTCGAAGACATTAAAGAAATTACCCTTTTTAACTCACGGTGTGGCAAAAAAATATCAAAAACTATTCAGAAAACTATATTCAAAAAGTTAAACTGGTACATTTATAATTTCACAAAATATACTGAAAAACAGAACAATATATTTTTTAATCTCTGTCTCTTCGTAAACACTCGTCAATTTCGTTGGCACATTATTCATTACGCTGTGTAATATTTTTACTAGTATACTTCATGACAATGACGAGACATTTAGAACTTGTATATAATATTATATCTGTTATCGATATCTATATTTATTTCTTACGTTGAGATCCTATAGAGATTCTGAGGCCTTTTCGACAACGATTTTTTTGTTGCATTGAATCAAACAAAATATTTTTTAATTCAATTCGAAATTATTTATATGATATTTATGATTTGAAAACAATATCCGATCGATCTTATGGATTAACACCATTAAGTGATAGCACCATTCGTCTAATAAAAGCCGACGTGATTTAAATAAGGTACCAATAAATACTGTTGCAATTAAGCGATCCAACGAAATTTCAATGGAACTATAGCGTGATATTAAAACAAACCTATACAAACACTATTTGTATAGTTATGCTAATAGTTGAACTTATATGCACCGGTAGAGTTCAAAGAGAAAAGAATTAATCATATTGCATAAATGTCAAATAGTTTAGGAAGTACTTACACGTCCCAGGATAGTTTGTATTGTAAGTTATATACAAAAAAAAAGGTAGGCAGTCATGGGGATTGCATTCAGAAGTGAAAACTTGAAACTTTGGAATAACTATGTTTTTTTTTTAATATTTAAATTAATTATTCTTTAAATGTATATATTAAAAAGGTATACTTTTTTTCACGTAGAATCGAAGATCTAAACAAATATACAAAATGGATATTTAGAAAAACTAATTATATTACAATAGTTTTTTGTAAAGTTCTCATGGTGAAATTGAATGATATACGTTATTTATTTCACGTATTTTATTGCTGACAATTTAAACCAATAAACAATAATTTTGACAAATTAAATTTATTATAAAATTTTATATAATTTTTAATTTTAAAATCCGCGTCCAAAATACTATCGAACAACTAGAAATCTGTTTTACCAGGCTAGTAAGTTAACTTTTAAGCCACTATGAAATATTCATTCCACGATGTATCGCCGAGATTGAATATTAGAAAAATAAATAATATCAAATTTTTCAACGCAAATAGTGATACCAATATTGGAAATATTCAAAAATAAATGCTTTGTTTTTTTTTCCACATTTATTTTTCCACATAAAAATATTAGCATATTAAGAACTCACTCTGGCTCTACAATTAAACAATGAAAATTATGATTATCTAAAAAACAATTTAATCTAAAACACATTAAAACACATTTAAAACACAATTGGCGTCGCCAGTCTGGCGCAACACCTGACTAACATGTCGGTGACGCGAACTCATAAGTTTTGTCCCTTCCGAAAATCGCTCAACGCGATTTTCACTTTCACTTCAAAAAAGAAAACTTACACATTAATATCGTTTAATGTCAATGTCGAAATTATTTGCAGTAATTTTTTACACCACAACACGGTTTACACGATTCGCGTCACATTAAGAAATACATGATTAATAGTTTTATTAAATTAACTATTCAAATCCGCCTTCCCGTTCCTGATCGAAGACGCTTAGTCGATTGATAAAATATTGTGCAAAAAAATTGGATTCTTTTGATTTTAGCCAATAAACCATTCACAATATTTTTTCCTGTGGAAAAAAGCAAGCGGTAAGAGTGCTTGTACCATTTGTACATCATAAGTGTGAAGTTTCGCTTCATTATCAGCTTGAAGTCCCCAAAATGGTTGTTGGTGTTGTAGCAGTTAATTTTGAAAACCGGATTTTTCTAGTGCGATGTGAAAACAATTTCGAATTGTGGCGCGATATCAAGTTCATTTTCAATCCGCTCCAAAAAAATTATATTTTCGTCCTATTGACCTCTTGATCCTGCGAAAGATTTTTCCGAACCATTTTCGGGCAGATTTTCTTCATCTCCAATTTATTAGTTAAAATCTGATGAACAGTTGAGTGACTCCAATTTAACTCTTCCCTGTCCATTCTGATCATCAACATCGATGACTAGAACGCATGAGGTCCATGATTATGTTAAGTTTTTCTTTAAAACATGTATCCAAAATGAGTGGAAACAGCTCAGAGCTTTTTTTTCATAGGCAACATCTCATCATTGTATATTTCGTATTTCGATTCATCAGAAATCAATGTTTTATTATATTGTCCCCTTAAGGTATTATTTGAAAAATGTAATATTTTTATATATAGTGCATAAATTTGGTCTACTTTTTGACAAAAAAAAAGGAAAAATTACACATTATTGTCGTTTAATGTTAAAGTCGAAAATATTAGCACTCATTTTTCACACAACAACACGTTTTATATATTCACGTGACATTAAGAAATACATGATTAATAGTTTTATTAAATTACCTACTATTTCTTTGATTTTTATCCAGTAAATCATTCCCAATATATTCCTGTGGAAAAAAGCAACGGGTAAGGGTGTTTGTACTTTTTCTACATCATAAGGATAAAGTTTGCCTTCGTTCTCAATCTTCAATCTTAATTTTGCAAACCGAATTGTTTTAGTGCGTTGTGAAAATGAATGACTACATAACATAACATAACATAATCCGATCCAAAAAATTAATATTTCCGTCCTCCTTTTGTCCTCTTGATCCTGTGAAAGATTTTTCCGAACCACTTTTGTGCAGATTTTCTTCATCTCCAAGTCATTGGTTAAAATCTGATAAACGATTAAGTGACTCAATTTTAACTCTTCCCTGACCATTCTGACCATCAACACTGACGGTAAGAACGCACAAGGTCCCTGATTATGTAAAAGATTTCATCAATTTTGGAAGTTGAAGGTTGAAAGTAATCCGCTCCAAAAAATTAATAATTCCGTCCTGTTGTCCTCTTGATCCTGCGAAAGATTTTTCCGAACCATTTTTGTGCAGATTTTCTTCATCTCCAAGTCATTGGTTAAAATCTGATGAACGGTTGAGTGACTCAACTTTAACTCTTCCTTGCCCATTCTGACCATAAACACTGACGATAAGAACGCACAAAATCCCTATTTATGTAAAAGTTGTCACATCACATCATTTTTTGAAGTTGAAGGTCTTCCGCTACGACGTTCATCTTTACACAAATCCAGGGCTGCTTAGAATACCTGAAATGACCTAAAACCCGGGCCCTTGACAAAACACTGTTTCCATAGGCCTGATGAAGTTTTGCAAAAATTTCCGTGGCACTATGCCCAAGTCTGGAATAAAACTTGATTGCGCCTGATGCTCGAAATTATAGTCACCCTTATTCAGAACCCACTGGAATATTCCGGTTCACGAAAAGATTTGCTATCGACCACTAAGTGATTGTAAGTAGTTCAAGCTCGTAATGTAGATGTATCAGATGTTAACCTGCTTACTCTTCTAAAAGGAAAGCCAACAATGCCGTCAAATCGAACATTATTAATGACACATCTTCTAGAGGTGTACTAAGAAATGTACAAACCCCTGGTAATAAATAGGGTGGTTTTTTATTGATGATTCTTCAATCAAAGTTGAATAGATTTCCGGGATGGGGTACATCACTTACTAGTAAATCAGAGTAACTAGTATTCTCGAAAAAAAATTCATTGCAATATGAATAATGATCGATAAATATATCTGCACCAATGAAATAAAAAAGAAAAACTTAGCATTCCGTGGTGTTTGTGATTGAGCTAAATTGGCAGCCATCGCGATATCAGAAAAAATTTTACTGCATTACCGCCATAAAAATAATATTCGGAAATTCTCCCTGCAGCTTTTCCAGAGAAAGTAAAAGGGCCACTGTTACGTTTTATTGGAGCACGATCGTGAATATCAACAACCGCTCTTGCTATCACGAATACTATGGAAAATATTCAGTACTGGAGGCGTAAAAAATATGCTGACGATTCCAATTTAAATTTCTATATTAACCTGTCAATGTTTTAAAAAATTATTCTGGATTTATTAGTGGTTTCAAAAAATAATCAGGAAATCAATAATGAGTTCATTACTGTTTTCAAAATTCTGAACTAAAATTAACTATAATTAAAAGAAAATTATAAAGGGTGATGCAATTATCACGTTACCATTTTGTTTTGGCACCCTTTTTTTCGTGATATTTGTGATAGAGTGGGCTTGGCTATTATATAGTGTTGACGTCCAAGTTTTATTATTGGTAATATATGGTAATATATTGGTAAATACATGCTAAAAAACACTGTCAAATTGTTGTAATTAAAACTACTACTCTAAACTAAAAAAACTCAGTTATTGCAACTCAACGTAAATTGAGGCTATTTGGATTTAGATATTAGATAATGACATCATAACCACTTCCATCAATTTGACCATTTTCATTTAAAAATTGACCTAACACCTTCTGATTTGATTATCATAATTTTCAAAAATTAATTAACACAAAATTCAAAAACGAAATATGAAAATCTTTTTCTGTTTTATTTACTTTAAAAGTTATAAATACTTAAAATTTGAAGCTATAGTACTTGTCAAGTATATTAATGCTACATTATCAAATTCCGATACATCTGTTAACAAAAATATACATTTAAAAATGAAAAATTTTACACACAATTATTTATAAAATTATCAATAATAAAAATAAATTAAACTTAATTTCCTAGGTTTCAATGATGTGTATGCACACACCCATATTTATATATATATATATATATATATATATATATATATATATATATATATATATATATATATATAGCACAGGAAGATTTTAAGAACTACCGTCCAATAAGCTTTCTATCAGTAATGTACAAAGTTTTCATTAAGATAATATCTAAAAGAATATTAAGAAAACTGAATGAGGCACAACCAAGGGAACAAGCAGGATTCAGAAGTGGATTCAGTACAATGGATCACATCCAGGTTGTACAGCAGGTCATAGAAAGTCACAACGGATACACCATGCCACTGTGTTTGGCTTTTATCAACTACGAAAAAGCATTTGACTCCATCTCAAAGCATGCCATAGTGTATGCACTGGGTAGAGGGGGTAGACAAAGGGGTGCACAGGGGGTAGACAAAGCATATGTAAACCTATTAGGATCCATATATGATAGAGCTACAGCCACAATTCACATTGATGATCTTGAAGTGGGAATTAATATAGAACGAGGTGTACGGCAGGGTGACGCAATATCGCCTATTCTTTTCTCGACTTGCCTTGAAGAAGTATTCCGTAAACTGCATTGGGGACATAATGGTGTAAAGATCAATGGTGCAAGCTTAAACCATCTTAGACTTGCAGATGATATCCTTCTCTTTTCACAAGACCCAGAGGAACTGCAAGGACGCATACAAGAACTGCAAAGAGCTGGCGAACCATTTGACTTGAGAATAAACCTGAAGAAGACTCAGGTTATGTTCAATAAATTCGCTGATAACAGATGAATTTCAGTTTTAGGAAGGGATTTGCAAATTGTGGACAGATATATATATATATATATATATATATATATATATATATATATATATATATATATATATATATATATATCTTGGGCAGAGGATTTCAATGGAGGGGGATACCGCCCTGGAGGTAGAACAGCGTGTTAAATGTGCCTGACATGCTTTGGCAGGCTCAACATAGCGTTTAAGAGCACACTCCTACTTTGCCTGAAAAAAAAAGTCTTCGATCAGTGCGTCCTACCTGTTATGACATACGGAAGTGAAACCTGGACACTCACACTGCAATCAATTCAAAAACTTCGGGTAGCACAGAGAAGAATAGAAAGATGTATGCTTGGCATTACAAGACGAGACAGAAAGCCGTGCACATGGATCAGGGAACAAACGAAAGTGTGTGACGTCATTGGAAGAGTAAAGCAATTGAAATGGAGTTGAGGAGGCCATATAGCAAGGCGATGGGACGACAGATGAAGTAAGGCAATCCTGGAGTGGATCCGCTTGATCGAAAACGTCCGCGAAGAAGACCGAAAGCACGATGGACTACACGATGACATCGTTAAGTATATAGGACCCGAGTGGCAGTGAAAAGCCCAGAACTGTGAAAGTTGCAATCATGCTGAAAAGAGGGTAGATATGGGATGATAATGATGATGATGTTGTTGTATATATATATATATATATATATATATATATATATATATATATATATATATATATATATATATATATATATATATATATATATATAGGCATTCTGTGGCAAATTGACCACTTTTGAACCTGACCCCTTTCGATCAGGCTGAATTTTCTACCTCACCAAAAACGTCTCTTTTTTCAAATTTTTTTACCGGGCCGAAAAAAAGTGACGGATTTTTCAAAAAACTGGCTTTTTTTTTTCAAATATCCATAACTTTTTCAAAAATTGACTAAATGAGACGTTTTTTTTAAAATTTCTTGTTTCAAATTTCAATTTCTTAAAGTTCGCCATTTTTTTTTCCTAAAATAATTTCGATTTATTATGTCATAGCAGGCCGGATATTTGGATTATATATTATGTATAAGATATCAAAGAACAATTTACTTTACTACAATTTATTTTATTATAAAACCAAAGTTTTTTTAATAGAAAAAAAAGATTGGCAAAAAAGAAAAAAAAACAATTAAAAAAAATTGTGATGCGCGGTACTATCCGCAGAATAAATCGAACGTTTTTTTTTATAAGAAAGAACTAAAAAATGGCGAGCTTTGAAAAATTTAAATTTGAAACAAAAAATTAAAATAAACCTTCCATTTAGTCAATTGTTGAAAATGTTAGGGGTGTTTAAAAAAAAAAGAGCTATTTTTTTTAATTAGTAATTTTGTTTTTGGTTGGGTAACAAAATTTGAAAAAAAATATAAAATATTTTTAGCGGGATAGAAAAAGATAGATGTATAAATTTTGTATTCAACAGTTTACGATTTTAAAAGAGACAAGTTTCTACTGTTATTACTAATGACTATAAAACGTATAATACTGTACAACATTGCAATGTGAAAGGCAACAAAATAGGACAATTATATATCTCATTAAGGGCAAGCATAACTCGAGGTTACCATATGAAAATAGGCTGTAATTTTGGAGTAATTGAGTGACTATACTAAATATTGAAAGGAAACTACATTTATCAGTTAAAAACAGTATCTAGTGGCATACACACATATTTAAGTGATATTTTTGGTGCAGATTCTATTAAAAATTATTAAAGATAACTGGAATAAGAATCTCCAAAGACTTCTTTCAATACAATTTATATCTAATTCAATAAAAGATAGTGTCTGTTGGACATCTTATGGATATGTTCAACATTCTCTATTTTTTAATAACACTGGTCAACAAAATGTTTGGGGTAACACCATGAAAATAGTTGTATATGAAGTATTTTGTAGTCTTAAATCCGAAAATGATAAACTAATTACCGTAATACGTGCAGTTTTTGTTGTTACAGGGGGTCGGTGGTGGGTATAAAAAAAGAGGAAAACGAAACGATATATTTTTACAGTCTTATATTTATTTAATATAAACATGTAAAACGTGTTAAATATGTGCAAAGACATTACTGAGGATTATGTAAATAAAAAATATATTAAATAAATAAATAAAGAGTAATGTCTAAAAATTTCCACTATATTTAAAATTGTATGTATGACAATTGTTTCGACACACAGTGCCTTTTTCAAATACAAACTATACTTAAAGTTTTATTATTTTAAAAAGTTAAAAAAACAGTTAAATGCATGTTTTCTTTATCGGCTTGAGCGTGAGAAGTCTAGCAAATCCCCAAACAAAGTTCTAATCACCCGCTAGATCAAACCCTTGCAATCACGACCGCTCTCCCTGATTAAACAATTTCGTTTACCAACTGAACCAAAAACCGAAAATCATCTCGACAATATCTCGCATTAAGCCGTGCCCATGGGAGCGGTTTACGCACACGTTTCAACTATCCGTCGACGTACTACGACGAAAATGAAATTAAAAGCCGCACGATTGGTAAATTTCACGCTTCCGAAACCGTATACGGCCCTAAACAATCATTCCGTATCTCGGGACTGGATTACATGAAATTTCTCGCATTGTATGTCCATTGGGTAATTATTCGATTAATCAGGAAGGCGATGGCACTGGCGGGTCAAAGAACTAATAGAGAGTGAAGAGGGGAGAGAGAAGTCCGAGTTGGATACGGTTCATTCATAGAACACATGTTGTGACACGTGACCATCATTTAGCAGTGTCACGTAGTGTGGTCGCCCGTGCGAGAACACAAAGGAAAAACAAGAACTTTCAATCATTTTTTAGAGGATATACGAGTTGTAACTATTAAAAAACGAGACTGACGCTATAAAACATTTTATTTTGATTTCATATATATATATATATATATATATATATATATATATATATATATATATATATATATATATATATATATATATATATATATATATATATATATATATATATATATGAAATCAAATATATATATATATATATATTCTTATTTCGTTTTGAATAATTCTAGCAAATAAGCGTTATTTCGAAAACATATATTAATTTTGCCAAATGTAGGAACTGAAACGAAATGCGTGTTTAAAATTAAGATTTAAAAACATTTAACATATTAGCTGAAGGTTCAATTTTCTGTCAATCTCTGTCCATCATGTTCAGCCAGTAAAATCAGAATTAGTTCATTAAATCCTTGAAAACAATAATGATTAAGATAGACTGGAAGAAACGTAGGAGTTGCAATAAAATCTTGAGGAGCAAATATTTCACGAGATTTGAGCCCACAATGTGGAAACTTACCCTGGAAAATTCTGCTGAAATATCTTATATTAACAGGATAACATGTGCATCCGTGCACTGATAGATTTTAGATTGAATGATCTCCTGATAATGCTAACATGGTGAATGAAATTTTCAAAAGCGCAAAGCAGCTGAAGATATGACCAAAGGAATGACTATATACCGTTGACCATGTCGGATAAAGGCTGTATTATAATGCAGCTTACGTCATCATGCATCGTATGGTGAACATCATTATCAGTCACACTGCACAAAACCGTACGTGACCGCCTAGGCCCTGTCTAGGTACCAGATGTGTATGAAAAGTTACAAAGTGGGCCCACAGAAAGTATTAAAAATGTCCAAAAATAAGGAAAATTCATCCGTGCTGCACGCAAAAATTGCCCATTATTTCAACCGCCACCAAAAGGCCGCTTTCCTTCGGTTTTTGACCCTTGTCATAAGGAATGTTTTTCTCTAAAATGATGTGAAGAATCGTTGGTTAAATTTACAAAAGCGATTTCCCTTTCACCTTGCATAATAATTCTTGAGCCATACAATTCCAATCTAAAGGGCTTATTCTCCTTAAGAAGGTTTTTTGAAATTTTCTATTTACAACCACACAATATATTTTTGATATTAGAGAGGAAAATCAATCAGGTGATATATAATGACTGTACGGTTGATGAGGAATCAATTCGACGTTTTTTATTCTAAAATTCAATCATTTAAGTGACTGTGTGATAGTAGATAATGACAATGTTGTTTTTGTGACAATTTAGGTTCTTTTTATAAAATTCTAGGTGATTTTCGACAAACAAATTGTAATATATTAGCCTTATTGAAAAGTTCGCAGAGCAACACCTATACAGCAGTAAAAGAACTGTACAATCTACTATAGTTTTAAATTTTATTCTACATATGCATATATGTCAAGTTTCAAGTCGATCTGCTAATTCATTCGTACAAAAACAGCAGCTTAAAGTAAACGTATCAATGTTATTTTTTAAAATGGAAAATATTGAAAATGGTGCAGTGATAATTTTTTTGTAAAAAAAATTAAAGCCAATGGAAATTCATAATGAAATGGTAAATACAGGGTGCGGCAGAATGACCTCCCCGATTTTAGTTGAATATAGCTGGTATCGGTGTGGGAGCGCCGCATTTGTGAGTACGTCGAGGCATGGCTACACACATGCCGTTTCCAGTCTGCATCATGGCTTGGTTGGGAGTGCACTGCGCATTCGTCGTCGAGGAGTTCATTAGAAATGGCGGTTCGCCGATATTGACGCAGCGTGCCTTTCGCACCCACTTCGCGCTTGGTCGACATGACCTCGTCCCTGATAAGAAAACCTTTGGTGTTTGGGTGTCAAACTTCAGAGAGACAGGTTCGGCATTAAAAAAGAAACCTCCTTGTAGACCTCGAACCGTCACAGGACCGGAAAATGTGGCCGCTATCAGAGCTTCGGTTGAGCAGTCACCCCGGCGATCTGCACGAAAACTCGCGGCCGCGCTACAGTTATCTGACCGAAGTGTTCGCAGAATTCTACACCGAGATCTCAAAATGCATCTTTACAAAATTGCAGTTACACAGGAATTGTCTGAAACGGATTGGGAAACCCGTAGAACTTTGTGCCAACAGCTTCGAAACCTTCCTCGCGGAAACGTTTTGATCTTTACGGATGAAGCTCATTTCCACCTTTCAGGTATGGCCAATAAACAGAATTTCCGTTACTGGATAGAAAGTAATCCTCGAGAACTTCACCAACGCCCACTCCACAGCCCAAAGGTTTCGGTATGGTGCGCTGTTCACGAATTTGGAGTATGGGGTCCGTACTTATTTGAAGAGAATGGTGTCACTGCAACGGTGACTTTTGATCGCTATTGCGCATTACTGGATAATTTTCTCCGGCCCAGATTGGCTGATCTTTATAATCAACATGGGCAAGAAAATGTTTGGTGCCAGCAAGATGGCGCAACAGCCCACACATCTCGTCGTTCCCTTGAAATTTTAAGACAACGGTTTCCTGGACATGTTATCTCTTGCGTGGCAACATTGGCTGGCCTCCTCGTTCTCCAGATTTGTCCCCGTGCGACTTCTTTTTGTGGGGCTATCTTAAGTCGAAGGATAACCCTAGAAATTGTGACAATTCCCCCTGAAATGCTACGTCGTGTAATGGAAAGCTACCGCGAGAGGCTCGATCAATGTATCGATAATGGAGGCCGCCACTTGAGTGATGTCATGTTTAAAACATGTTAATTTAAAACTGCGTTGTACATACTTTTCAGAAATATTTTTTGTTTTGTTTTGTTTGTTTTGCATCTTTGTTGGTTAGGTTTTTATTAGAGTTCCAAATGGGAGAGGTATTTCTGCCGCACCCTGTATATTAGGGGAGTATACCCCCAGAAAAACAACGGTTTGCGTACTTCTTCTGTAGCAGCGTCAGTCTCGTTATTTAATAGCCACACCTCGTATATGAGAGAATATTTATAAATATTTGGTTTTCAATAATTCTAACAAAGAAGCGTTATTTCGAAAACGTATTGATTTTGCCAAGTGTAGGAACTGAACGGAAATGCTTGTTTAAAATTAAGATTTAAAAATATTTAACATACTAGCTGAAGACTAAATTGTCTATCAATCTTTGTACATCATATTCAGTGGGTAAAATCAGAGTTACTTAATTTAATCCTTGGAAAAGAAATTATGAACATGGACGGGAAGAAACGTAGGAGTTGTAACAAAATCTTGACGAGCAAATATTTCACAAGATTTGAACCCACAATTGTATGGAACGTATCAAGGAACATTCCGCAAAGGTGTCTTATATTAGCAGAATAACATGTGCATCCATAAGTTTTCTATTGCGAGTTTCAACGTGGTCGTACAAGCCTGGATGATGATCCTGGTTCTGGACGTCCAATTAGGGCAACTACTAAACAAATAATTAATTGTACACATGATATGGTTATGGATGACAGACCATTAACTTTGAGTGAAATTGCTAAGGCCATGGATATCTCAACTGAACGGGTGTTTCATGTTTTGAAGGAATAAGGAATTTAAGGTTTTGAAGGATAAGGAATAAGGAATATTTGGATCTTTTTCGAAAGAATAAAGTAGATTTTAAACGTCGTTTTATAACTATGGGTGAGACTTGCTTAGACTTGGTTTACTACTACGATCCTGAACTGTGACAACAACGCGCAGAGTGGATTGAGCCCTGTTGTTCAGCTCCGAAGCAGCCAAAGAGATCAAAATCGACCAAAAAGGTTATGACATCAATTTTGTAGGATGCAAAACCCATTTTGTTAATTGATTACCTTCAAATCGGTAAAAAAATAACAGGACAGTATTACTCAAACCTTTTGAATCAATTGGATCCAAAAATTCGTGAGAAAAGACCTGGTTTAACGAAGAAAAAAAAATTTTCATCAAGATAATGCATCGGCTCACAGAGGTGTTCTTTCAATGGCCAAATTAAAGGAGTTACACTAAGAAATGTTGGAGCATCCCCCACCAGATCTGGCCCACTCTGACTTTCATCTGTTCCCAAACCTCAAAAAATTCCTACGTGGCACGCATTTTTCATAAAATGAAGAAGTTACAGCAGGCGTAGATGAGTATTGTGAAAGACTTCCAGAAAACCACTTCAGAGATGGAATAATTTAATTGGAGAACCGCTTGAAATAATGTATTGAGCTTAAGGGAGAATATACGGAAGTCATTTTTTCAACTATAAACTTTTTTTATCATTTCCGTTCCGTGGACATTTCCAGTAGCCTGGTACAAATCCACATTTACAGTCCTTTAATGACATTCCTTTAATATACAAGTTTTACCAAAACACTGCGTGAACGAACAATATTTCGTTGGTGTTAGCTCACCTTGGATTACCTAAACACTGAATTATTTGAGGATTCTATGACCATATTCTATTTTGCTACCTGTAACAACGTAGTATAACTCGTTTTTAGCCCCTCTGTTGAATTCATTAAGTATTTTCTTGTAGTAATTGATGCCAACTATGAAGTTTGTCTCTGAAATTAGAGTACCTGCACTTAAATTCTGGAAACCACAGATAAAACCTTCTATTAGGTGAAGTTTCCTCAACGAAAGGTAAACGAGGTTTTCTCTTTCTCTCTCCCTCACTGATTCATCACAACGTTTACGTAAGTTGCTTGATTTTTGTAGAAAAAACTTTGTTTTTTTAGACAAAATTTAATACAATTCCGACAAAAATGTTTACGTATTACAAAACATGCCATAATTTCTTACATGCCATAACTATAACAAAACATTCCATAACTTAACAAGAGAATTATATCAAATTTCTGTCAGTTGTCAGGAACAGTCATACCAACTTAAAAACAAATGCTGGTGTTGATAGGAAAGTCACCTTACTGTTTCATCGTAGCACTATATTTAACAATATTCATTTTCTTACTCGAAGATTGAAAAAACCCAATACAAATTATTAAATTTCGAATAAATCTTAGCATTAAGCTCATATTCTTATTACTTTTGGATACTATAATCTATATTTAGTTGATGTTGCATGTTATATTCTATTATTTATACCCATATTTATGACCAGCATTGAAATTTTGCATGCCATTTGCAAATTTATTAATGTTGTTTTTTTTTCCTTCAAACAATTTATTACAAAACGAAATTATTTTCAAAATGAACATGTATTGCAAACTGGATATATTATTTCGAAATGGCATTCATTTGGTTTACAATACATATTTAATGGAGTTTTGGTATGTATTTGTATTCAATCGAAAAATAAGACAATATGTGTTGTTAACAGACTTTGCGAATTATGAAATATGATTATAATAGCCTTACAAATCAATTTCGGTAATATTTTTTTTTCCCGATAATTCAGCATTTCTTCATGTTCTACCTTTTGGCCCGTTATTGGACCTAAATGTCCCTAATTTTTGCCACTATATTTACCCATTAGCAATGTTTTTCACTATATATAGGGAAAAGTACTTTCGATTGAATCAACGATTGTTTACATTATTATTGTCTTTGATATTGAAGTTGAAATTTTTAACACTATTTTTTACACACATTTTAAACTTTAAAAGTATTTAAATAAAAGTAAAATAAAGTAAAGCTTTATTAAATAAACTCCATTTCATTCTATTTCTGATGCAAGAAGCTTCATCGGTTTATAAAATGTCGAAAAATAATTAAATTCCTTTGATTATGGCCAATAAACCATTCACAATATATTTATATTATTTTTTTTTGCGTTGTACGGCTAAAGCAACTGTTCTTTTATTTTTCAATGTACAATCCAATGGGAAACTTTATCTTGTAGCACAACACTTCGTAATGTCTGAATGATTGTGGCGTGTTCATATATTTTTTCTCCTTTATTTATTTATTTATTTATTTATTTTTAGTTCAGTTTTGAAAACGGGGGGAGATTACCCTCCGAAACGTTAACGTTCGTAATATTTAATATTTTTTATAACATTTTTATATCTTTAAAATTTTATCCGTTAGGCAAACTTATTACAAAAAAGAATCACTGAGAAATTTGTCTCCGTTTGGTTTTTTGTTTTAACCCAGTGATTCTTTCTTTAAATAAGAACAGGTATTTTTGATATTTTTTGAGTTTTAGACAGTGGCGAAAAACCCAAATAAAGGTGAAAAAATACAACATTTCGTGTAATTCTGTTAAAATTCTCTTCAGGAAGATCTAAAATTTGTTGTTCTGGAAATTTTGGAACTACACTACCGGTTTCCAAGTCTTTTAGATACCTAGACAAATGTTTCCCAAGCTTCAGGCGGTCTTTCTGGGTATCGTCAATATTCTTATACACAATATATGATTGCGATGTTGACATATCGTTGCTGGCTGGTTCTTTTATAAGGTTTATTAAATTTATAATACTACTAATCCTTTGCCAGCCCATTAAACTGGGGAGAACCAACATTAAAATTGATTGTCTGGCGTTTGCTGATGATCTAGCAATTTTGGTTCAAGGTATATTAACGGCACAATAACAGATCAAAATCCTAAAATAAATAGCCGAAAAGATAGGACTCCAAATTTCCTTTGAAAAGGCAATACATCACCAATATTAGACGAGTCTCTCAATTCAAATATTTGGGTGAAATAATCATGGAAAACGGGTTGGAAAAAGCGGCCAATAAGGGTAGATGTCAAAAAATGGAAACTGCATTGAGACTTACGCAAAATATTTACAACAAAAAATGCATAACTAAAAACACAAAATTCGGACATTACAACACAGTTATTAAACCAGAATATCTATATGGGGCAGAAACGCTCATTTTGAACAGAAAGAAAGGCATCAAGGAGATTGAAAAGAAGGAAAGAAAAATCATAAGAAAAATTTTAGGCCTCAAACAAATAAGTAGTACAACATACAACATACCGACGATAACTAACATACCGACTTCGATAAAACCAAGAAATCAAACAATACACAGATATACATGGCGATATGAGAAAAAGAAGGCTTAAATTTTACTGACACATAAAACGGATGAATCCGAGTAGGCTAACTAGACAAATAGTCGAATTTTATGAAAATAGAACTAGAGCTAAAGTTGTAATAACTAAATGGATTGCGGCAATTAAAGAGGATCTAAGATCAGCAAATATTACACAAAGTGAAATTCAGGATAGGCTGTTTCAGACACAAGGTTAACGTTTGGAAGGTTGACCAGAGAGAAAAATGTAGGAAGACCGGAACAACTTGGTCTGACGAAAGGAAAAAAAGCTCATAGCGAAAGAATGAAATCAGTATGGGCGCAAAGGAGGGCTAGCAACAACAAACGCGCCTCTAACAGTACTTCGCGTGGTCCATCAGGGCCCATACGTGAATAATAATAATAATAATAATATATATATATACATATATATATATATATATATATATATATATATATATATATATATATATATACTACTCAGATCTTATAGATTCAGACAAATACATTAAAAGTGTTGATAAGGCAAAGAGCAGCCTGGACAACCGAAATTATTTCACGTCTACAGAATTTTCTATATTGCTGCACTACAATTCAGGTCATACTCATATTTGAAAAAGGCACTGTGTGTCGAAACAATTATTATACAATTTTGTTTTTAATATAGCGAACATTTAGTACATGTCTCATTTACTTTATTTATTAATAAGCCTAACTTCAGTAGTGTGCTTACGGAAAAGTTTTAATTTCGCTGACCGTGAAGCCATTGTAGATCAGTTCTTGGATTGAAACCTTTTGTGGCTAGCAAGTCACTTCTTTACATTTAACGACGCGATTTTCACTAATCATCTTAGTCTCGTCGGGAGATAATTCAGTCTGATTGAATCATCTCCTAATAATGCTAACATGGTTGGCAAAACATGCATCGAGAAGTTACAAGTTAAATAATTTGATGTTATATCGAGGAAAAATTACTCAAACAAGTTGTTTTCATATAAATCAATTCAATTCATATAATTTCAAATAATCATAGAAATTATTGGGTTGAAATATTAAAACTATGATGATTATCAAAACTTTTAAGAACACTCTAAATATTACAATATCCTATTAATTCTTATATTAGAACCTTTCGTGTGAAACACTAAACTTGAAGAGATTTACCACTAAACTCCAAATCACTTATTTTGAACTGCTCTACGCACGTTTCGCTAACCATGTTAGCATCATCAGAAGATGATTTAATCAAATTCTAAAACTAAACGATGTTCTATTTATATGAAAATCCCTGCCTAACGAAGCGTGTAAAAAATATGAACCGGGAAGTTTACTATGCCTTACATTAATAATTGAAAGAGTTGACTGAACGGGATATGTCCTTTATCTCGGTTCATGATTTTCTTACATTTTTCTATTTGAATGCGTTCATATGCATCCAAAGCCCTATTATTATTAACACTTTTAATTAGTCTTAAATTACTAATATCTATACTGTGGTCATGTTCGATTGCAAGTTGGGCAACACAAGATTTTTCATTTCTTCCATATTAACCTTCGTTTACAGCCTTAACAACTAATTTCCTAAATCCACGACTTTTCATATTGCTCTACTTTATCCTTTGGATTACCCAGAACTTCTCTTAATTTATTATATAGTTTGTACACAACCTTAATGTCCACTTTTTTCAAAATATTGTCTAGTGCTCTAGTTAATTGGGCATCAAATGGTATTACCACGAATTTCTTTGTGTTTTGATCCTTTTGAAAAGTCGAAGATAATTTCAGGAATTTTCTGAACTTATATTTTCTAATTAATTTATCTGGAATGTTCTTATTATAACCATTCACTTCATATACCTCCCTAATTAATTTTAATTCTTTCTTATAAGTATCTTTATTTAAATGAAAATTAATTAATCTATTTACCAAAAAATTTAAACTAGCCATCTTATTTTGGAAGCTATGATTTGAATCGTTAGGAATGTATCTCCAATTGATGGTGTTTTTTTCTGAAAATATCAAAAACGAATCTATTTGTATTGTTTCTACTGACTAAAACATCCATAAATGGTAAACTATCGTTGTTTTCAAGTTCATGTGTGAATATTATATTTTGGGATCTGCCATTTAAGTTTTTAATAAAATCATCTAAATTTTCATTTTTCAAATCGAAAATGGCAAAAACGTCATCCACGTATCTTAATCATACCTTCGGAAAGTACCTGAATTCATATTTTGCGAAGGTATATTGGGCAAACAAAAAGATCCATATTGACAAGATATAAAGAACATATTGCCCACATTAGATATGGGAGGAATGAAAAATCTTGTGTTGCCCAACATGCAATCAAACAGGACCACAGTATAGATATTAGTAATTTGACACTAATTAAAAGTGTTACTAATAATAGGGCTTTGGATGCATATGAAAGCATTCAAATAGAAAAATTTAAGAAAATCGTGAACCGATATAAAGGGCCTATCCCGTTCAATCAACTTTTTAAAATTATTAATGTAACGCTTAGTAAACTTCACGGTTTGTGATTTTCACCCGCTTAGTTAAGTAGGGTTTTTCATATAAATAGAACATAGTTTAGTTTTAGAATTAGATTAAATCATCTCCTGATGATGCTAACATGGTTAGCGAAACGTGCATCTTAATACCAGGATGATTATTAAACAGACTTACTATGCAATTGAATGTTACTACATGACAATGTAAAAATATTATTGTGTCAAAATATGGACATCTATTTTATTTATATATTTGCAATCTACCCAAAGGTAAAAGCAAATAATATTTATCGCTACTCGTCAGGGGTTAGAGTGCTTACCTTAAAGTCCTAGCATGTATATGAACTTAGATTTGTTATAAACTAAAGTAGTATAATAATTAGAAAGCCGATTAAATAATCTCTTGATGATGCTAACATGGTTAGCAAAACGCGCGTCGAAAAGTTTAAAAAAATGATTTGGTGTTTTGTGGTGAATCATTTCGAATTTAGTAGAACAATCTTAAAATTTAAAATTTAAGAACTTAAAACTTAAATTCTATAACTTATCTTCTAAAGGTCATAACGTTTCAGTCTTTTGGTTGTTATCTAAGAGACTAACTAGTGTACGTGACTTCTTCTAGCGCAGGCTTTATTTTTAAATCGTGGTGTAAAGTTTGATTTATCACGAACCAAGGAGCATCGGTAATTATTTTGACGGTTTTGGACTGTATTAGTTGAGTAATTTCTATGTGAGATACACTTACAATACCCCACAGTTGTATGCTGTAACTCCATACTGATTTACAGGTCAACTTGCTAGTCAACGATAGTGAAGATTTTCTACCAATTAACCAGTAGAGTGTGGATAATTTTAACTCAGGTTGTTTACTCTTCTCAACAGCGTGTTGATTCCAATTTAGTCTTCAGTCCAGTCTCATTCCAAGATATTTTGCACGGTCGGCCCTGAGAGAGTTCATGCCCATTAATCGTGGCACTCGGATATGATATATATATATATATATATATATATATATATATATATATATATATATATATATATATATATATATATATGTATATTATATGGAAAAATATGGGTTGATTTTCGCGAATCATCCACATTACAGAGTAGAATACTCACAGCTAGAATAATACACTATCCTTTCTGACTTTGATAAGATACAGGAAGGTCTGTTTTATTATGAGCTATAGGAACCGAATGATATGGTAATTGCTAAATATTACAAACCATAACTGTTAAATTTGAATTATTCAATTATCATATCATCATAAGAATGTGCAAGAAGACAAACCCGTCTGGTTACCGAGGAAGCATCGGGCCATTGTTTAAGCGATACATTACTCGATTAGGGAATGCAGCTCGAACAACATTAATGGAAAGCTTAGCCGTATGAGTCGTGGCTCCATCTCGTTGAAGCCACGCATTCCTCTTGTTGATATCCGAAGTTTTGATTAAAAAAAAAATCAGTCGTGATTTTGTAGTGAGCTAAATTAATGGATACGGTGGCTTGATCTTCTCAAACAAAACAAAAATAACCCGAAAATTGTATACTTGCCAATAACAATGCGCGGTGTGTTTTTTAAACTGTATAATGGTCGCTGGTACAATTCACAGAAATTTTCTGAGGTTTAATATTGGCAGTATTGTTTATTGCCAACCACATTTAAATGGAAATGACCTTCACCACTCATGATGATGCTCATATCTTCATTTTCTTGAAATATATCAAGCATTGTTTCATCAAATATGAGGCGTTGTTAATAGCCACAGTTAACAGGTATCAATATATACCGGTGAAAGCCCCAATCCTTATGCAGAATATGCTTTACAGTGAATTTGGTCTTGCTCAGTCTAGCAGCGAACCGCTTTGCAGAGCCAGTGCAACTTCGCAGATTCACCTACCTTAAATTATCTATCTACTACACTGTGCGTGCCTATAGAGAAAGTTGAACTAGTTTTGTTTTCATTAATTTTCGTAAACTTCTTTTTAAGCGCATTTACACAAAGAAAAATAGTGTTGGGTCTGGGGATCTCACCATAACGTCCGTTAGTGAGTGAAGAATTTTTGGCCAACGTATCGTAAGCGAACATGGAGTATTCTCGAGTCCACAGCAGCATAGTGGATACTTTGGTATCCACTGTGCTATGCTTACACCATCGTAGAGATAGTCGATAAACAGCTTCCACAGACATTCTCTCTCTACTAGCCGAGTACTACCCATTGTAAAAATCCGTTCTAGAACGTTTCCTGCGGACCACTTTCTATGTGTCTAAGAAAATCAAACAATAAATGCCAATGTCTAGCAGTCTTCATAAAACACTCTATTTATTTAGAGGTTTTGTTTCAACATGCATATTTTTCACTATTAAATAGACCATATGAATGACAGACACAAAAGCCAAAGCCTTATGAATAAAGATACGAGCAATAAAGGCTGAAATAATATTTGACAACGAAATTCGTTTTACAACTTTCTTAGTCATTTAAAATTAATGCAGCATCAAATACTAATTAACATCAAAGTGAAAAGGAAGACGTAATTGAAAGCACATAAAATTTAATCAGGATCTATGAGGAAGTGCTTCGTTGAGAATAAGATTCTAATATTATCACAATGACAGGATATTCTTTCTTGTTGGCTTTGACGAAGCTCTCTTTTATAATTATGAGCTTTGCAGAGCGAAAGTTAAATAGAAACTTTGTGGGTTATTAGATTTTACGAAAAACGATACCTTTCAAGGTATTTCTATTGTCGAGTGAGAGTATCTTTATAAGCTTGTCGACAAAGACTCTTCAGTTCTCACAAAAAACTTTAGCTTTCTTTAATAACAAAAAATGTATTGACTCATATTCGAAATATTAAACCTGTTTTCGATAGATATTTATTGATTGAGTTCAAAGTTAAAATGATCATTTCCTATATTATTTACATTTTTTCTTTAGAAACTGTTGGTTTCCTTTAGTGTAGCATAGTGAAACACCCGTATGTTACTGAAAGACTGAAACCCTTATTGATTGTTAACCTATATGCTTCTCTAGGCGATTACAATAAATGTGACAAAGAAAAGAAATTATATTTATAATATTGTGAGGTTTTTATCGCATGTTACAAAGCTGAGCAGTTTTATTATAGTTCTATTAGAACTATTTTATCCGGATTTGAAACGGTACTAACTTTTCATATGAAAGAAGAAGCTTTATGTGTTCCTGAAATAATAAGAAGACTGGGCACTGCTCCTAACTTAATAATGATATGGGCAAAATAGTTTGGGAATCTATATACGCAATTATGATCATTTTAGACTGTATTTCTGGTCTATAGACTTTTAGTGCTACAAAACAGTTATGAAAGTATACATTGTTTCTTCTTTCGTTCATTCATATTTTTGATAGGGCTACCTGAACCTTGACTTAACCCTGTAACAACTTAAAGTATCAACGAAAAACTGTATCGAGGATAACTATAAATTGACCTTTATTTACAATAGAAGAAACAATGCACAAATCGCAGCATGTGACGCTAGATCAATCTCGTTAGACAGCTCGTCAAACAGTGCAATACAAAGAAGAGTTTGCGATAATTATACTCGACTGGTCGGCGTGATCTACAGATATATCGTCTCGTCGATAGAGCATGCAAAAGAGAGGATTGGTAGAACCTTTGTTTTCAACTATATATATATATATATATATATATATATATATATATATATATATATATATATATATATATATATATATATATATATATATATATATATATATATATATATATATATATAAGAGCCCCACCCATCCCTTCAATTGGAGGACATATGTTTCACTTGTTGATGTTCGGACTGATCAGGGTACCGAAACATGCTCTCCAGTCAAGAATAGGGAGACTCTATCCACATGTACAACCTATACTTTCGCCGACTTACCATTGAACGGCGCATATATGAAATATTAGATTTTATTTGGACACCGTCCAATGAGGCAATAGTAGCTGAGTGTCACATGGATTCCTCAATCTCAGTGCCGCTGGATTCCTCAATCTCATGTGGAACACACAACAACCTGCGTCTCCGCTTAAATGAACATTTTGCCAAATTCTCCTTCACCTCCTGCAGCTACTTTCTCCTCGGTTTTCCTCTCTTCATTCTTCCCTCGCCTCTCCCCCTGCTCACAACCTGTTTTGTTAGTCTAGTTTCTGGTAGTCTTTCTATATGTCCTAGCCAGACTATTCACCGTGCTCTAATGATCCGCGTTATTGAGGGTTCTCCAAATACCGACATTATTTCTTCATTGGTCCTTATTCTCCACTGATTCTCCTCCTTGATACCACCGTATATTCTTCTCAACACTCCACGCTCCCACACCTCCATCATTTTTTCACTGCTATTGGTTAAGGTCCAGGTCTCCGCGGTCTATATTACAACTGGTCTTCATTATTATCTTATAAACTCTTACTTTGGCTTTTCTTGATAGATTCTTGTGTTTCAGGAGTCTCTGCAGCATCGCTGCACATTTTTTTCGTTTTGCTATTCTGGCCTTAACCTCCGCTTCGATTCCATGTTTGTCTGTAATAGTTGAACCAAGGTAACAAAAATGATCAACACAGTCGATGTGTAGTTTTTCTTCTCTTACTTAATTTTCAACCCTTCGTTGTGCTTTTCGTCTTTTTTAATTCTCATATTCATGTATTTTGTTTTGTTTTTATTTACTCGGAGCCCGAACTTTCCTGCCTCTCGTATTAATCTTTGAGTTACATGTTTCATTTCTCCCAATTCTCGTGTTATAATTGTTACATCGTGTTATAATGTTACTAGACATTGGTGTTTTTTGTCATATATTAGTCCTGTGCGATGTATCTGTCCTTGTTTTCGGTTGGCGCATGTATGTTCATTATGCTTATTTTCCTGTTTATATATCTAATTCTTATATAACAAATTCTATTGGATATAGCCTTAAATTCCACAACGGGTTCTTTCATAGTCTTGCTGACCAGAAATCTGGTTCCCCATATTTTATCGTCACAACCGCTATTATAAAACACCGAGTTTTTTAGTTCTGTGATTGTGTTATCTTTCTGCTTTGTTTCTTGTACAGCCAATATATTCAGTTCATACTTTTCTATTTTCATTTCTAAATTATTAAGGCTTTCCTCAGAATTTGGGCGTCTCACAATCCAAGTATCAATTCTTGCCACTTTTGTTTTAGCTTTGCTTATTACCTTTTCCTTCTCTCCAAGCCTTTACTCATTGCCGAGTTCACAATCATGTCATTCTCCATTTTTGCATATTGCAGTTTTACTTTTTTGAGCTTGGTTGTTGCTTATCCTGTTTTACATTCCCTAAGTGCTCTTCCGAATCGTTCCAGATCCATTCTGCCTCATCAATTATTAGTTTCCTCTATCCTATTTTTACTTTTTTGACGGCTTCATTTTCCCTGTTTGCTTGGATTATAATCTTCTTTTCGATCTCCCTTGTTCTTTACATGTCCTCATTTATATAAATCCTTTCACTCTGTAATCGCTGCAATTTATTCTTATTTTTCATGATTATATATTTTCTCTCTTAGGCTACTCTTTTCTGATATAGTGGTGCGATTTGTCTTTGCTAGAGGCACAAAATGTAAGGATAATTCGTATGCATTTAGTGGATGTGCACCCATATTTGAATGTACCGAATTAAAAAAAGTGGATGTATCTAACAAAGTAGAGCAGATATAGAAACACTGATTCCATATTTAGATTTAGCACACCAAATCTAGCTAAAATCAGTTCTAAAATCCTAGGCACCAAATATTCTTTTTTTTTCTTTGGTTTGTATAATTGATCGTCATGATATCATGGTATACAAACATGAATTAATCCAATATATATATATATATATATATATATATATATATATATATATATATATATATATATATATATATATATATATATATATATATATGACGTTACATAAAACACTGGCAAAATTATACTCAAAATGCCTCAAAGAACAAAAAGTACCTGACTTATGGAAAAATGCAGAAGTGATCCTTTTACATAAAAAAGGAGCACAGGAAGATTTAAAGAACTACCGTCCAATAAGCCTCCTATCAGTGCTGTACAAAGTTTTCACTAAGATAATTTCTAAAAGAATATTTAAAAAACTGAATGACGCGCAACCAAGAGAACAAGCAGGATTCAGAAGTGGATTCAGTACAATGGATCACATCCAGGTTGTACAGCAGGTCATAGAAAGGCACAACGAATACAACATGCCACTGTGCTTGGCTTTTATCGACTACGAAAAAGCATTTGATTCCATCTCAAAGCATGCGATAATGGATGCACTGCTTAGCCAAGGTGTAGAGAGAGCCTATGTAAACCTATTAGAATCGATATATGATGGAGCTACAGCCGCAATTCACCTTGATGATCTTGAAGTGGGAATTAATATAGAACGAGGTGTACGGCAGGGTGACGCAATATCGCCTATTCTTTTCTCGGCTGGCCTTGAAGAAGTATTCCGTAAACTGGATTGGGAACAGGATGGTGTAAAGATCAATGGTGCAAACTTAAACCATCTTAGATTTGCAGATGATATTATTCTCATTTCACAAGACCCAGAGGAGCTGCAAAGACGCATACAAGAACTGCAAAGGGCTGGCGAACCATTTGGCTTGAAAATAAACCTGAAAAAGAGTCAGGTTATGTTCAATAACTTCGCTCAGGACAGAAGAATTTCAATTTTAGGAAGGGATTTAGAGATTGTGGACAGCTTTGTATATCTTGGGCAGAGGATTTCCATGGAGGGGAATACCGCCCGGGAGGTGGAACGGCGTGTTAAATGTGGCTGGCAGGCATTTGGTAGGCTCAACATAGTGTTTAAGAGCAGACTCCCACTTTGCCTGAAAAGAAAAGTATTCGATCAGTGCGTTCTACCCGTTATGACATACGGAAGTGAAACCTGGACACTCACATCGCAATCAATTCAAAAACTTCGGGTGGCACAGAGGGGAATGGAAAGATGTATGCTTGGCATTACAAGACGAGACAGAAAGTCCTGCGCATGGATCAGGGAACAAACAAAAGTCTGTGACATCATTGGAAGAGTAAAACAGTTGAAATGGAGATGGGCAGGCCATATAGCGAGGCGATGGGACGACAGATGGACCAAGGCAATCCTGGAGTGGATACCGCTTGATCGCAAACGTCCGCGAAGAAGACCGAAAGCACGATGGACTGATGACATCGTTAAGTATATTGGACCCGAGTGGCAGAGGAAAGCCCAGGACCGTGAAGGTTGGAAGCATGCTGAAGAGGCCTTCATCCTGCAGTGGATCGATACGGGCTGATGATGATGATGATGATGATGATATATATATATATATATATATATATATATATATATATATATATATATATATATATATATATATATATATATATATATATATATAACGGGTATTCCATTAAGAGGTTTCGAATGTTGGTAACCGAATAAAAAAACGTTTCATAACATACCTGAAAGTTATTTATAGCAGTGTGAAGCTGGATAGTGTGCAATTATACGTGGAATACAACATCTGTCAAATGACCGCCACGACTTCTCTGGCAGTTCACAATTCTTTTGTTGAAATTCTCGATTACTGCTGAACACATTTGCGGAGTTATGTCACGAATTATTCACCTAATTTTTTCTTTCAACTGTTGAACGGTTTGCGGATTATTTTCGTAAGCTTTGCTCTTCACATAGCCCCACAAAAAATAGTCTAGCGGCGTCAAGTCGCATGACCTTGATGGCCAATTTACGTCCCCATTCCGGAAGATCAGCCTCCCCTGTCCTTGCAAAATTCAGCTAACACAGGAGCTAAAGCCAGCCGACCATGGGCAACGCCGTGCATTTACCAATTCGATCCTACAGATGAAGGCAAATGACAATAATTTTTGCGATAAAATCATTTTCAGTGACGAGGCTCATTTCCACTTAAACGGTTACGTTAATAAACAAAATTGTCGCATCTGGGGCAATGAAAATCCTAGAGAAATCCACGAAATCCCGATGCATGCTCAACGTGTCACAGTTTGGTGCGGTTTTTGGGCTGAGGGTATCATTGGACCGTAGCTTTTTGAAGATGAAGATGAACGTGCTGTTACAGTAAACGGAGAACGATACCGAACAATGATTGATGTTCTTTTTATGGGATCAAATAATGGACATGGATTTAGAGAATATGTGGTTCCAACAAGATGGTGCGACATGTCATACAGCACGTGAAACATTAACTTTATTGCGTACACAGTTTGGAGGGAGGCTGATCTCCCGGAATGGGGACGTAAATTGGCCACCAAGGTCATGCGACTTGACGCCGCTAGAACATTTTTTGTGGGGCTATGTGAAGAGCAAAGCTTACGAAAATAATCCGCAAACCGTTCAACAGTTGAAAGAAGAAATTAGGCGAATAATTCGTGACATAACTCCGCAAATGTGTTCAGCAGTAATCGAGAATTTCAACAAAAGAATTGTGAGCTGCCAGAGAAGTCGTGGCGGTCATTTGACAGATATATATATATATATATATATATATATATATATATATATATATATATATATATATATATTTCAGATTTTGTAGTTGTTTGGTTCTCCAGAATCTAATTATTTAAATATAAATATGTTTTAGTTAATTCAGTTCCTTCAGAAGAGACCCACGATATAAAACCAGTCCCGTTGTTTGTCCCCCTTCTAAATAAGTTCACACAGCTGTGTATAGCATTATACAATTAATCATATTTTTCATTGAACAGGTTGTACAAATATATCGTTCCCATTTTGTTTAATTAATCTACACCTTCTGTATTCTGGCTCATTCACAAAACTACCAATACACTCAATTAATATCTTAATTAATAAAATATCCGAAAATTATTTAGAACAATAGTCCTTGCGGCAAAATCAACAAAAAAATACGTCTAATACATTCGTCAGTTCTCTGTTTTTTAATGTTCCATCAAATGAACGCCCTTCTACCCTTTTATTAGCGACAAACAGAACTTCGAATCCTTTTTTGGGTCTATTTGTATTTGCTCGCAAATTTTAACGCCAAGGGGCGAATTGAGTCAATATTTGAATGAGCCATGCCACTTTGTAATTCAGATCTAGAACAAATGACCATAAAACTTCCAATAACTTAGAGGTCTGTCCTTTATTCGCAGTGTTCGTAGATATAGACTATTTCATCAACTTTATAAAACCGAGTAAACCCCCTCTTGTTTACCTCGGTGGTTTACCTTTTTCTCTAACAACCAATTTGTTGTATAAGATTCTTTTTCTTTTTTACCATCAGACGAGAGTATACTTTAACGCATGAATAATTTTTATGTTCATGTTTTATTCATGGAGAAAGTAAAAAAAAACGTTATATTAACGAAAAAAGAAAAAAGAGGAGGAACAAAATCACGATGTTTATTTTCCCCTTTTCATATGCTGATTTTAGGGAAGAAAAATTTAAAACTGAATAAATAATAACAATAATAAAGGTATGATATGAATTCAGAATTGTTTTTCTTTCTTTTTTTTTGCAACGATATCTTGAAAAAAAATGTTTGTATAATAAAAATAAACTTACGGCATTGTTCTGTCACTATATTGGTATTAATATTAAGAGTATTTTCAGAACATAGGGAAACAAAAATATATTACAATTCCGCTTTACTACTGATAGATGGCGTTAATATATACAGGGTGTCCCAATAGTGTAATATTGGTTGATTTTATTTATACAGGGTATCTTACAAAACCGTGGAGGGGTATAGTTTCATATTTTCAATTTTGTAAAAAATATTAGATTTGCAGGCTCTATTTTGCACTGTTATATATTATTGTATATAGGATATCATTTTTTCATAGCATATTCATAGGATTATCATTTTTGGTAGAAACATTAAAGAAACTATTACTTAACTTCTACTGCAAACAAAATTTGTCTACGTTATACAGGGTGTCCAGAATAACTGAGAAAATTTAAAATGACATAACTCAATTTTTTTAAAGGAATGTCTAATATTTTGTCATTTTACAATATTCCTAAGACAAAGTACTTATATTCTTTTAAACATGTCCTATACATATATATCATAATTTCCGAGATTTTTACATTTTTGTTTTTAATATTTCGTTTTAATGGAATCCACCTTAGGCTTTATATTATAAACTAATTAATACATTCATGATAAGTCATGATATATTAAGGATTTATGTCATCACATGTTTTATTATTTAATTAGAAAGCAATTATTATAGAGCAACTAAACGTATTGTTATAGTAAACAAAACGTCATAAATATTTAGTTTTTAGCAAGACAGTTTAAGAAAAAACATTTATAAAGAAGCCACTACCATCAGTTAATTAAATGTTTAATATGTCTACCATTTTGTACAATACAAACTCAAAGTCTGTGTTCAAAAGAACTATTGAGTGCAACGAGCATAGTGCAACCCCATACAAAAAAATCTAGTTTTGTTAAATCCGGGTATCTGACTGGCAGGTCCTGTACCAGGGCTGGTACAGGACCTCCCCTACCAATCCATTTATTTTCATAATTCCTGTCCGAATATTGTCTCATATGTCTGCTAAAATGTGGAGGAACGTCATCTAGCTTTAACCACATTCATCTCGCTACAGTTAAAGGCAATCTAGTCTTCAAAATTATTTTGCAAAAAATTGAGAGAACTATTACCATTAACTCTGTTTTCTGGCCCTAGGACGCGATCTTCGATAATACCAATATAATAGATAATGAATTTTGGATTTTCACTGCTGTAATAGTGAAAGCTGTATCGGTTGACTTTCCCATTTTTGTGGAAAGTTGCATCATTCGTGAATAAAATATATTTGAAAAAGTTAGGTTCTTTCCTACTTTTTTCTAATACCTAGTTACAAAATCTAAGCCTTCGATGGAAATTGATTTGGATTTTTATTTAGTTTTTGAACCAAGTGTATATGATACGGATGAAATTTATAGTTCCTAGTTATTCTGTTCGCTGTGGATTTTTTAACGCCCACCTCTTTTTCTATCTGCCTACATGAAATATGCGGATTTTTAATTGCAGCTTGAAGAACTAAATATTCGTTTGTTTCTAAGCCATGATTGTTTAGGGCGTCATAGGCCAAAGTTAGCTGACATAATTTTTTAAACCACGACTCAATGAAACTTTTTTTTACTAAATTAACAACGTTCATTCTTTGATTTGTGACTGCGATTAATAGCATGGTTATTTAGGATTAGATTATAAAAAATAACACTAAAAGATTGGAAAATTTGTGATCACAGTACCTAAAGATATAGTGTAGGGTGTCGAGTTTCAAGATTTTCAAAAATACAGTGCAAAAACAAAGTGACATAATTTTTTTTCGTATTTTTGCAAGAACTGGTTTATCCTGGCCTTTCGCCCGACACCCGGTGGACGTTGAGTTTTGGGACACCCTGCATATATATTGAACTATTATACTGGATATCTAGCTACAGCAGTATTCTGTCAGTACTAGGTAGTATTAGTATACAGATAATTTTCATAGATGTGGAAACAAAAATATATTATAATGCTAATTGGTAGATGGCGTTCATATCTATATTTTACCGTCTGTTATTGTTACTTTTTCTTTTCTAGTTCTTTGAGGTTTACTTTTGGGCATTCACCCTTCTTCTGGTACTTGTCAAGCAGTGGGGGAGTGCTGCGAAGTGCTCAGCCTACCGCGTCCGGCGGCCAAGCTACAGAAGCACCAAGACAGAGAAGATAACAGTTTTAAAGTGACCTAGTTCCGGAAACCTTATTCCATTTTCGGGAGTGCAGCTTCGTGGATATTTTAGAAACCAACCTTATTCAAAATAAACTTAATATCTCAGGTCTTGCTAGGAATATCTGTTTTGTACTGTTTGCATCCACTTTAGTCCACCTATTCTCTTAAGATCATCGTCCATTTCATTTAAGGCTACCGCCTCACACAGGGCACCCTTCATGGTCACCAATCTTCAATAGTGGGATTCCATCTCTCATCTCTCTGTATCGCGTTATGTCTTCCATAGTTCCAGTTTAGATTTGTGATTACATTTCTTATGTTTTCCTTATGTATCTTATTTTTACCTTCAGGGGATTTATTTCCAATACTATCTTAAACAGGGATTCAGTCAGTTGTTCAGTGATAGTTTGAGGTTTATTTTCGGCTTGAGAAAAGTAAAAATAAACATGTGCTTCGCTCTCAGAACTTCAACAAAGCTTATCTGAAGAGGGGTCGAATTTCCAGAACTGATTCCGAGTATTTTTAAGTGTTAAATTCTTACACTAAGCGGTATTGTGAAGTAAACCTTACAATATAAGGCTATAATTAAAACAACATTGGGGTATATATTCATGAAAACTGTTCCTTACCTCAATTTGGAGATACTGGCATCTGTAGATTTCAGCAATATGACA
This sequence comes from Cosmopolites sordidus, assembly GCA_031761425.1. Lineage (NCBI taxonomy): Eukaryota > Metazoa > Arthropoda > Insecta > Coleoptera > Curculionidae > Cosmopolites > Cosmopolites sordidus. The sequence continues at coordinate 330,679 of JARFXV010001712.1, read as the reverse complement.
TTACTGCCCATACTGCACGAACTAGTATAGCACTTTTGAAAAATCATTTCCATAATTTATTAATCTCCAAAAACGGAGGTCTAAGATGGCTCCCAAAAACTCGGGATTCATAATACCTTACTTTTTCTTTGGAATTATCTCAAGGAATCAGTTTACGTCGATAAGTTTCAAACACTAGCTCAGCTCGAAGACAATATTCGGTGAAAAATAGAGAGAACTCCAAGCACTGTATTTTAGTTTGTGTAATTTTTTATATATCTGTAAATTTTAATATGCATCTACCTTTGCACTACCCTGTAATATTGAACATGCATATTATCATACCAATATCCCACTCTATCATATATAATCCACTCAAAAACTAGAAGCAAATATTTAATTGGCTTTTCGTTCTCACATTGCTCCCTACAAAACTCGCCCTTCAATCGCATAAATAAACGATGGCATCGTTTTATTTGGAGTATCGCCCTTTCTAACTATGGACGAGATAACGATATTGATGGGGTTTCAATTGAATTTTTGATAGGCCTCAGATCGGCCTGTGTTTTAAAATGTTCTTTTTTTCCCTCCCTGTTTCCTTTTCTGGGACGGCAGGGTAGTTTTGGATTTTGAATAATGGATGATCGTGTCGCACGAGAGTAGTTTCTTCGAAGTTTATTGCTTTTGAATTGATAGTTAGGGCTTTTTAGCGGAAGGGTGTTTGGGAGAAAGCCGCCTATAGAAAAATTGAAATAAAAGAAAAAATAACTGAATTTTAGCTATAGAAATTGAGGTGTTTTTGTCTATTTTGTTACGGATTATTCACAAAATTAGGTGCATGACTTTAGACAACATGCACTAGTAATCTAATATAAATTCTGTAGGGTAGAGCGGAGCTAGTTGGGCAACCTTTCGCTTGATCTCTGATAACTTTAAGAATCTGCATCGGATTTAATTGATTCTTACTTTGTTAGCTTCGTAATTTACTCTTCTCCAAAACGTCTAGCGATGTAAAAACGATTCGAGTACAAGTTTAAAAGTTATTGTCGGAAATGCGAGAACGCGTCAAATTGCTCAACGTGTCCCAATAGTGGGGCTAGTTGAGCATGGGTGTGGGGCTAGTTGAGCAATAGCTAAAATGGACTTGATGACTGCATATAATGATCTGAATAAAAAATAATTGTAATCAACAAGCAAATATTTATTTATTATGAATATTACCTACTCATATTGTTTTTATATCTCTGGAAAAATAAAATTAAAATCGAACAAAATTAAATTATTCCAATCTTTGTACTAGTATTACACTTTTTATATTTAAAATTATATATTTAAGAATAATTATAACGCAAATAAATATTAAATTAGTAAACTAATTATAAAATCAAGAATATGGCTAGATGATAATCTTTTTAAAGTCATCCTGTTAATATTAAATTGTTTGGCTGCAATATTTACTCATTTTTTCCTCCTCTACAGCTTTTGCAGCATCATTTCATTGCTCAATCTGGCCCTAGGAGGCGATCTTCGATAATACCAACCCACACATTAAGAGACCATCTATGCTGATGATCTAAAGGGATAATGAATCTTGGATTTTCACTGCTGTAATAGCGAAAGTTGTGTTGGTTGACGTTCCTATTTTTGTGAAAAGTTGCCTCATTCGCGAATAAAATATATTTGAAAAAGTTACGTTCTTCCCTACTTTTTTCTAATGCCCAGTTACAAAATCCAAGCCTTCGATCCAAGCCTGTTCGCTGTGGATTTTTTAACACCTACCTCTTTTTCTATCTGCCTGCATGACATATGCGGATTTTCAATTGCAGCTTGAAGAACTAAATATTGGTTTGTTTCTACGTCATGATTGTTTAGGTGTCTAGGCCATTTGTCAAAGTTAGCTGACATAATTTTTTAAACCACGACTCAATGAAACTTTTTTTTACTAAATTAACAACGTTCATTCTTTGATTTATAACTGCGATTAACAGCATGGTTACTTTGGATTAGGTTATAAAAAATAACACTGAAAGATTGGAAAATTTGTGATCACAGTAACTAAAGATATAGTGTAGGGTGTCGAATTGCAAGATTTTCAAAAATGTAGTGCAAAAACACAGTGACATTGTTTTTTTTCGTATTTTTGCAAGAACTGGTATAACCTGGCCTTTCGCTCAACACCCGCTGGACGTTGTTGACATTGTTGACTAGTAGCTAAACCTTTTGAGGTATTACTTTTATATGTACGCATCCTAAAATGTAATCATAATCATTAATACTATTATCAGTATAAGAAATTTTAATTAATAAACTTTGTAGAATCATCAAATGCACAAATTAATTGATAGTTATTAATTTATTAAAGCAATATTTGATTATCTACAATGAACATCTAGTGGGGCTAGTTAAACAAGCATTGAACATGCGTTGCTCAACTAGCTGCAACAACAAAATACAAATTAGGTTATAAAACAATCATAAGAATTAAAAATAAATAACCATCTATAATCGAAAAAACAATAATTAAGTAATCTTTAAATACTTACGTGGTCCTTATTAAGTGTTTTTAGACGAGTATAGTAGAAAAATTATGATATCCTGTAATATTTTTCTTTTTTTCCTTTATTTGCCTTTTTTCGCCACTATCTAAAACTCAAAAAATATCAAAAATACCTGTTCTTATGTAAAGAGCAAAACTTGTTTGTACCGACAGTGATACACTACAAAAAGAAACAAATCACATAAAAAACATTTTAATAAAAAACAGTTTCCCAATAATTTTTATAAACTACAGAAATACACTACTGTAATACTACTACTTTATAAACTACAAAATACAGAAGATTAAAAGAAACTGCTATAATTAATTTAAATAAAAATAACTGTATTGCTATGCCTTCGGTAGATTTAAATTTAATATGGTTCCCGATTCTAAAGAATACAAATAAACACATTTAAATATTTGAATAAACAATCAGTACAATAAACAATCACACTGTAAACATTACCTACATATATTTTTGGTAGTATGTCACTGTCATGAAAATCTATTGTTGTCAATGTAAGTATTGTTGACATACACAAAAAAATATATTTTCTTTCAGTCGTTATTTTAGATATTACAAATTAATATAATTTATTTTTTAGTTTAGTTTTGAAAACAGGGGGAGAGGACCCTCCGAAACGTTAACGTTAAAAGTTTGTAACATTTTTTATAACATTTTTATATCTTTAAAATTTTGTTCGTTAGGCAAATTTATTACAAAAAAAGAATCACAGATTTTTTTTTGTTGGTTTGGTTTTTTTGTTTTTACCCAGTGATTCTTTCTTTACATAAGAACAGGTATTTTTGATATTTTTTGAGCTTTAGATAGTGGCGAAAAACCCAAATAAAGGAAAAAAATATATGAACACCGCGTTCAAAACAAAACAATGAAAGCGTTCTCTTATTTTATCGCAGCACCGGACAGCAATTGACAGTTGCGCTATGTATTCCCCTCACATAACCCCTTCTTTACACTTTTGTTGTAAGTTGCGGAGTTTTCGAGAGATTTCGATTGAACAACTTGCCTCTATGATCAACTAGCCCCGGTCTACGCTCCATTAATTTTATTGAAAAGCCAGACTTTCTTCCAAACCGTTCCAATTGTTCCAACAATTGAAGTGAATCTTTTAAAATATTTATTTTTTTTATTTTACCATTTTGATAATCATCTTTTATAGAATTATTCTTCAAAGTTAGCTTTTTTGGTTGTCGTGGAAAATGAGTTTATACTCGAGTTTATATCTCCCACTTTATTTATTGACTATTTATATTACAAGAATGAAATATATTTGTAAAAACGCAGTAGTAGATGAAAACATTCATAGTATGCATACAAAATTAATTTTGTTTAGGGGACATTAAACACTAAAAAATAAATACAGAAAGGATATATGTATTTCAATAATAAATAATTTAGTGACTATTACGACTTTTATTTACGAAGATATATACCTAATTTAAATATGAACATCAGCTCGATGCAAGATGCAACTGATTACCTAACCAATTTTTGCAAATGATATGATTTTATGACCGGAGATTCCAATTTCTTAATAACGTTTTTTCGTATTAACCACCTTGCTCTTTGAAAAAATAGATTTTTTTTAATTGATTTAAATTTTTAACTCAATCAACTGATTATATTACTCCTCTTCTTAAACTACTTTAATTTAAATTTAAAACTAAGGATTAAGGACTAATTGGCTTTAATGAGTCGTATCTAGTAAGTCTTCACTAATTTCATACAGTAACTATAATTATAAAATAATTTATTGTTTTAAAGGACTGTAAACTTTTATAAGTTTCTTATTTTTATTCGTACTGCCCTACGCCACTGCCAAACCGGAAATAGTAGTCGGCCATGTGCAGATACCATTCTGGTCCCACTTACAGAATGTTCTTTCCTGTAGGTTTATATTCAAAGGTCAAAATGAATGAACAGGGGAAATCAGAGTCTTGAAATTTGTAGCGGTGACAGCTAATAATACGCACGCATTGATCCAATAATGGCTCTGCTGGATATGCGAATATTCAATCAGTTTTCTTTTGTATTGGCCAGACTGTATAGTGTTCTTTATTAATGTGGAAATTACAATAAAAAATACAAATGCATTTTTTGGAACCAAATTTCCACTATTTGAAAATACGTTACATTTTACATGACCCAAAATGTATCCCTTGAAGTTAATAAATATTCCATACGTACATCGGCAATTGGCATTCGAAACTAAAATACGACAATAGCAACGTTAGTTCTATGCAAATAAGAAATTTACCGCACTACTAACGCAAAGAGGATTTTTGCAATTTAAATTTGTAATATAACGGTTGTAAAGGAACAATTGCGGCTGGAATAGGGTTTTTGCCCTTTCGGGACTTGATGACTTTAACGTTCCTACTTTTGTATATAAAACCGATTGTCAATTGTTTACTTTTCGCCGTGCATTACAAATGGGTTGATGTGATTCTAACTGGTAAATACATAACTGATCAACTATTATGTTTTCTAATTAAGCCTTTTAAGTTTTTTATTGCAGAATTCAAACAAAAACAAAACATTTATACGAACGGAATTTACGAATTATTCTCCCTGATATTCACAAACACATCCGGAACGATAGAAATATATATCAGCATCGAATGTACACCTTCCCTTGAGGCCGCAATGTAATGCGCTACTCGGCAGCTCCCATTCGGCGAGTGCATTCTGATTTTTTTTTGTCGTCTCTCTACTCTAGCTCGAGTTCATCTCGGATTTCGTGGTTGGATCACTCAATATTATCATATAATCAAGTAGTATTTCACGAACATATTAGATAGTCTTTGCATAAGAAAAGTGAATGGAAACATCGATATGTATGGGCGTAGAGGATTGGCCTGCCTATTAGCCGCCTTAATGGATTTCTTTCTATTCTTTTCGATGTTTTTTGTTTTACTGGATTTTCAGGTACTGAGTTATTCCACATTTCTTTCGATTTTCTTATTTTTCCCTATACTATCCAATATTCCCATTCCACATTAATACCAGGTGTCCGAACCATCGCAACAACATTTTCAAAATTAATTTTATTTTAGATCTAATGTCCAATCTCAACTCTAATCCCTACATAGACATATAAACATAATCCCTATATAAACACACATATATATATATATATATATATATATATATATATATATATATATATATATATATATATATATATATATATATATATATATATATATATATATAGCCCTTTGTGGATCAGACCTTGAAGTGGTAAAGGGGTTTGAGTAGGATAATAAAGCTTTGAGTTATGCCGACTGGAGCGTAAGTTCCTGGGAGGGGCACCCCTGGCGGACAGATCGAGGCAGAGGCCTCAGAATAACATGATCCAAAATTTGCCAACCCGCATTGAACCAACGAGGCAGATTATGGTCCATGCCTTCAACATGACAGTACAACTTCAAACACGGCCCTCATTCCCCGGAGGCCAAGGGGCAACTACCTACGGCAGCGGGAAGATCTGCCCCAAGGCAGAGGATGCTCAGAATCACCGGATTAGATCAGGCTGCCATTGGAATTTTGACATTGCTACGCTTAATATATGAACAATGAAAACGGAGACCCGACTGCAAGAACTGTTAATCGAACTTGGCAACATACATTGGGATATTATTGGGCTCTGTGAAATACGAAGAAAGGGCGAAGAGTTAATCAAATTAGAACCAACTGGTCGCGTACTCCATACCCGAGGTACGGAGAATGGACGATGTGGTGGAATTGGATTCCTTATCAATCGAAAGTTGAAAGACAGTGTTGTGTAGACAGATTAGCCCAATGCGCCATTCAGCTGAATAACAAGTTTAAGCTTCAAATCGTCCAAGCTTATGCACCAACTATAAGTCATAGAGATGAGGAAATTGAGGAATTTTATAACGTCTCCCAACTTTTAGACAAAGTGAAGTGTAGGTATAAAATCCTGATGGGCGAGTTTAATGCCAGAATCGGAGAAGCAAGAACTGGTGAAAATGCAACTGCCCCACATGGAAATGGTGAGCGGAATAATAGAGGTGACAGGCTAGTTGACTTTGCTGAAGGACAAGAACTCTATATTTTGAATTAGTTTTACAAGAAAAAGATCAACAGAAAATGGACATGGAAAAGTCCATCTGGACTCAGAAGTGAAACGATAAAGCAATATTTTGCAATTGTACTGTCCTTAACCCACCTGTTAAAACGGCGGCTTCAATAGCACCAGAAGATAATTGTTTCAAAGAGTCAAAAATTTCCAATGAGACCATTAATTTTATGAAAAAAACGCCGGACAATGAAGAATGCAGACAGCCCTTTTGGCAGGGTTGAGTACGTTAAGCTTTGCAAAACTATAAGAAAACGTATTCGAGAGGAAACGCGGTTCAACATGCAGCTTGTACAAAAGTCAGGGGAATTAACAAAGCTAAGCAGAAGCTAAGAAAGGAAAGGACACACATGTTTTCCTTAATGCGTGAGGATGGTAAAATATCCAGCGATCGGACGGAAATGTTATAGGTTGTCCGAGGATTTTGTTCAAAGTTATATGAGGACCAGAATCAAGCAAGAACAGCAATGCCCACTGAGGAACAAGTGCCGGATATCCTGGTGGAGGAAGTGACAAAGGCTATAGACTCGATGAAAAATGGCAAGACTCCAGGAAAGGATAGTATAACTGTGAAGATGTTATATAACTAGCAAAATTATTTTCAAAATGCCTCAAACAACTAGAAGTACCCAGCTTATGGAAAAATGCAGAAGTGATTTTATTACATAAGAAAGGAGCACGGGAAGTTTTAAAGAACTACCGTCCAATAAGCCTCCTCTCAGTGGTGTACAAAGTTTTCACCAAGATAATATCCAGAAAAATACTAAGAAAACTTAATGACGCACAATCAAGGGAGCAAGCAGGTTTCAGAAGTGCATTCAGTACAATGGATCACATTCAGGTTCTACAACAGGTCATAGAAAGACACAACGAATACACTATGCCACTGTGCTTGGCTTTTATCGATTATGAAAAAGCATTTGATTCTATCTCTAAACGGGCCATAATGGATGCATTGCTTAATCAGGGTATAGAAAAAGCCTATGTAAATCTACTAGGATCGATATATAATGAAGCTACAGCGACAGTCCACCTTGACGATCTTGAGCTTGGAATAAATGTAGAGCGGGGCGTACGGCAGGGTGACGCAATATCGCCTCTTCTTTTCTCAGCCTGTCTGGAAGGAGTGTTCCGTAATCTGGATTAGGAACAGGACGGAATAAGAATTAAAGGTGCATAGTTAAATCATCTTAGATTCGCAGATGATATCGTTCTTCTTTCATAAGGCCCAGAGGAGCTGCAAAGACACGTACAAGAGCTGCAAAGGGCTGTGGAAACATTCGGCTTGTAAATAAACGAGAAGAAGAGTCAGGTCATGTTCAATAAGTTTGTTGAGGACAAAAGAATTTCTATTTTAGGAACGGATTTGGAAGTTGTGGATCACTATATATATCTTGGGCAGAGGGTTTCAATGGAAGGATATACCGCCAGGGAGGTGGTTCATTTCTTGATAAAATCGTAGTTTTTTGTAAGTATCTCTTAAAGTATACGGATTTGAGAAAAAGATATAGGAAAGGTCTCCATTTTCTTCATAAAATTCATATTTATAGAGATATTGTCGATAATATATTTTTTCTTTTTTTTATTTTTTTTTATGGTTTTCGCCATGATCTAAAACTCATCATGATCAAAAAATATCAAACATATCTGTTCTTATTTAAATAAGAAACCACTGGGTAAAAACAAAAACCCAAACGGAGACAAATTTCTCAGTGATTCTTTTCTGTAATAAATTTGCCTAACGAACAATATTTTAAAAATATAAAAATGTTGTAAAAAAATACAAACTTATAACGTTAACGTTTCAGAAAACTAATCTAAAAAATGAATGATATTAATTTGTAATATATAAAGTAAAGAGTGGAAGTAAATATATTTTTTTGTGTATGTCAACGATACTTACATTGACAAACAAACTGAAAAATATCTGTTAGAGTCGAGGAACACAAAATATTCATACCGAATAAGCGAACAACATCGGTATTATTACAACACCAACTAGAAACAGGGCACAAAATGAACTTTGATGGATACAAAAAGATAGCCAACATAAATCATTTTTGGACATGCCTGATCAGAGAAGCTATAGAATTCGAAACATAAGGAAGTCTAAACAAAAAGGATCAAACTACATTTGCCATCAACAAAAAGCGAAGTTAGAGCACCAGACCTAGACTGCACGACAACCAGAGCACGACTGGATATAAAGACGACGTAAGCGCCAGCCAATTGCTACCGACTAAGACCCAGGCCAGGACAGATAAATATCGCACTGGAAACCGATGCTTCTCAGAAAGTTACGAACCTTGCGACAGTAAGCATCTAAGGTGCCAAATGAGATTTTGACGAAACGTCTGTAAGCTCCCAACAGGGACCAATATAACAATGTACTCCCGGAAAAAACTTAATACACACACACAAATATATATATATATATATATATATATATATATATATATATATATATATATATATATATATATATATATACATATATATATATATATATATATATATATATATATATATATATATATACATATATATATATATATATATATATATATATATATATATATATATATATATATATATATATATATGACTTCACTTCATATTTATATGAAAACGAAATAGAATAGAATTAGACGAAATAGAATATTATTTCAAAAAGGCAAAATAATTTTTTTCAGTGTATGTCAGTGCATGTGTTTAAGTTCCATTTAATACCAGAAATGTATTCTGTACGCGAATATCACGATATGCTTCTTATTTACTCTAGAGAAACTCTTCATAGGCTTCAAGGGCCATGGGCAAGGTACGATTGGTATCTTTAAGTACTATTGCAGCAGCCGTTTCAAGGGCATGGTTGACGATTTTTTTATGTTTTTAATAATCTATATGTAATCAAAAACAGGAACCAATAAAATTTAAAGAGTTTTCATTAAAGATTAAGCAAATAAAATACTGTATTTGGTCGCGGAATACGAAAAAATCGCTAGATCTGCCGAGGATTTATCCAATCAGTTTTTAACGAAAATCTAAACTATATTCATTTTGCAAACGACGAAGAGTCTCGCGTCAAAATGTCACTTCATCATCCTGTTCGATGCTGAATAATCTAAAGCTCGTGCCTTATTTACGTAGGGTTTCGGGATTTCCGCCAAACATATTTATGAAGAATTTCTGTTTAAATTGGTACCTCTGGTTGTAACTTGAAATTGCTTTAAATAACATCAGTTGAAATAGAATAACAAATTTTATTTAGTTTTTTTTAATGCATTTTTTTAAACTAATAAATATCAGAGGATTTTAAAGACATTATGAAAAACAATTCCACGATACTTGGTCAAATATTCTAAAAAATGGGATCTTTTTAGCAAGAGTTGTGAGTGACTAAGGATACACAGTTTTCCAGTAGTAAATACTTCACATTAAAAATGTGTAAACAAATGTATTGATTGATGTGTCAAGTAACGGATATATAGTTTTGTAAAACAATGTTACATTATCAAACGCTACTTTAAAACTTTTTTTAAGTGTTAAAGTAGTGTTTGATAATGTAATAATGTTTTCCGAAACTGCCGGTCGCGTTGGTGCGGACGGTAAGAGCAGCAGCCTGCCACTGCTGTGCCGAAACCGCATTGGAGCGGTAGTTGGTTCGATTCCAGCGCTCGGATGGTTGTTTGTCTTTCTTTCTTCTGTCTGTTTACTTCCTAAATATTTGTGATCGTTTCTAGGCAAGAGTGTAAAATCCGACAACGAATTAACGCTCAGTCACGCCAGTTAAAGGCTGGGTAAGGCCGTATGCCTTCTGAGAAGTGTTCTACGTTGGTCACTCGCCAGTCGGTAGACTTCCTGATAGACTTATTGGTAAGCACTTAACCAAGGGTTGATAGTCTGAGGCTGGCTCGGTTGGGTTGTCGGTAGCTGATGACCGTGGTTCGGACTCCACGTTAAGTCAGTTGCTAAATAGTCTTGTAGTTGCTGATGCGTCTCTAACCGTAAATCCTTCCCTTTTTTCTGAAACTATAGTTACACAAAGTTAAAAAACAAAAGTTATAGATAACAAATTAAAAAAATGTTTTGTTCTGTTTAGAAATCTATATTTATTTTAATTTTTCATCACAAATATTCAGCTACACAGATATCAGTAAAAATAGCAAGGATAGAAAGCACTTTCATGAATTGAACCAACGATTTTATACTTCTTTAACACAAAGTTTCTTAAAACCTGTATGCAAAATGTAAACATATCAAATATTTGAAACAGATCAAAGCTTCATTTTAATTTTCTTAACTATGCAATCCTATCCTATCAACGCCTTATTTATTTTGATCCATTGGAATTCAATATTTTGTTCCTTCCTAAGATATTTCAATATAAATTCTAATATATATGTATCATCATCATCATCATCATCAGCCCGCATCAATCCACTGCAGGATGAAGGCCTCTTCAGCATGCTTCCAACCTTCACGGTCCTGGGCCTTCCTCTGCCACTCGGGTCCAATATACTTAACGATGTCATCAATCCATCGTGCTTTCGGTCTTCTTCGCGGACGTTTGCGATCAAGCGGTATCCACTCCAGGATTGCCTTGGTCCATCTGTCGTCCTATCGCCTCGCTATATAGCCTGCCCATCTCCATTTCAACTGTTTTACTCTTCCAATGATGTCACAGACTTTTGTTTGTTCCCTGATCCATGCGCAGGACTTTCTGTCTCGTCTTGTAATGCCAAGCATACAACTTTCCATTCCCCTCTGTGCCACCCGAAGTTTTTGAATTGATTGCGATGTGAGTGTCCAGGTTTCACTTCCGTATGTCATAACGGGTAGAACGCACTGATCGAATACTTTTCTTTTCAGGCAAAGTGGGAGTCTGCTCTTAAACACTATGTTGAGCCTACCAAATGCCTGCCAGCCACATTTAACACGCCGTTCCACCTCCCGGGCGGTATTCCCCTCCATTGAAATCCTCTGCCCAAGATATATAAAGCTGTCCACAATCTCTAAATCCGTTCCTAAAACTGAAATTCTTCTGTCCTGAGCGAAGTTATTGAACATAACCTGACTCTTTTTCAGGTTTATTTTCAAGCCAAATGGTTCGCCAGCCCTTTGCAGTTCTTGTATGCGTCTTTGCAACTCCTCTGGGTCTTGTGAAATGAGAATAATATCATCTGCAAATCTAAGATGGTTTAAGTTTGCACCATTGATCTTTACACCATCCTGTTCCCAATCCAGTTTACGGAATACTTCTTCAAGGTCAGCCGAGAAAAGAATAGGCGATATTGCGTCACCCTGCCGTTCACCTCGTTCTATATTAATTCCCACTTCAAGATCATCAAGGTGAATTGTGGCTGTAGCTCCATCATATATCGATTCTAATAGGTTTACATAGGCTCTCTCTACACCTTGGCTAAGCAGTGCATCCATTATCGCATGCTTTGAGATGGAATCAAATGCTTTTTCGTAGTCGATAAAAGCCATATGTATATATATATATATATATATATATATATATATATATATATATATATATATATATATATATATATATATATATATAGCCGTTTATTCCATACCTAACAACGGAGCCACATTAGCTGTGGTGTTTAAGGCGTCAGCCTTACGTTACGACAGTTAATGTGGAGCGGGTTCGAATCCCGTACTAGCCAAAAAAGGTTTTTCTAAAATTCTTGTGAATGTTTCTAGGTAAGAGTGTAAAATCTGACAAGGAATCACCCCTCAGTCACGCCAGTTCGAAGCTGAGTAAGGCCGGAAGCCTTCTGAGAGGTTTTCTACGTTGGTCACTCGCCAGTCGGTAGGCTTCTCGAGATACTTTCGGTTAAGCACAAAACCAAAGGTGGATAGCCTGAGAGGGGGGCGGTCCTCACCGGGGATTTCGGTAGCTGATGACACTCGTTCGGAACCCACGTTAAGCTGTAGATCCTGTCGCTAAATAGCCTTCTCAGTTGCTGATGCGCCTCTAACACCAAAACTTTTCTTTTACATACCTAACAACATAAATTTCAATATAAATTTGAATTTTTTTTTTCAAAAAAGGAAAACTTATACATTTTTGTATAAGTTAAAGTAGTGTGTATAATCAAAGTTAAAATTATCAGCACTAATGTTTCACACTATTTCACATTAAGAAACACATGATTAATTATTTTATTACAATAACTGTATGGACATGTATTACATGTCCACCATCCCGTTCCTAGTGAAAGAAGCTTCGTCGGTTGATAAAATATCGAAAAAAAATCAATTCCTTTGGCTTTGGTCTATAAACGATTCATAATATGTTTGCCAGTGTGAAAAATCAGTGGGTTAGAGTACAATATAGCCACATTATCGTGGCTATATTGCGCAGTTGCCACATCGTTGGCGGTATATATGTTTGGTTATTGCTGATGTAGGATATAATTCTTAATAAAAAAAAATGTTTACCAACGGTCATTAGTTTATTAGCAGTTTATTCGTTAAGTAATTACCAAATAATATTTGCATTTTATATTATTTTACACACACACACACATATATATATATATATATATATATATATATATATATATATATATATATATATATATATATATATATATATATATATATATATATATAGAGTATCATGAACCAATCCATGTGTATCCAGAGAATCGAGAACAATAGAGTATCATGAACCAAATACACAAAAGGTCCTGCTACCATACGTAAAAGGAATCACAGATAGAATAGGCAGACTACTAAAGAAACATAAGATCAGAACAGCCTATAAGCCGCACAAAACTGTCGCAAACATCCTAAAAAAACCCCAAGGACAAACTTAGACTAGAAAACGATGGGGTGTACGGTATATCTTGTTCCGACTGCAACAGAACATGCATTGGACAAACAAACAGACGAATATCGGCCAGAATACAAGAACATAAAAACAACTTAAAAAACAAACAAACGACTTCCGCTCTGTTCCAGCACCATCTACAAACAGGACATAAAATCAATTTTGAAGGAGCCAAAGAAATAGCGAATATTGAAAACTACAAGGTCCGAACAATCAGGGAAGCCCTTGAAATAGAAAAAAGGGGTGAGCTAAATACGGGAAACGACGCTCGCAACATTCCAAAAGTATGGAAATCCCTTCTGAAAAAAGAAGATAGGCGGCAACATGGCGGCGAGGTAGAAAAATCAATAAACGGACGCTTGACAGCGTTGCCGAGCGCCACAAATAGTCCCTAACTACCCCGATATAATCAGCGCAGTCGCCGACCGGCTATAAAAGCAAGCACAACGACCCGTGCGCGTCAGTTGGACTCTTCAGTCGAAGCGGACACTTGAAAATGCCAGATGAGATTTTGGAGAAACGTCATAACTCACAGAATCAACGGATCGACACGCGAAATGATTTAGAAACATTATATATATATATATATATATATATATATATATATATATATATATATATATATATATATATATATTTCGCCCACAATAATTCAATTTGCAACTAGAAAATTTTTCTTATAGCACAATTTTATTGTTATGAAGCCAACTCTCATAAAGCTAACTTGTGTTGAGAGTTGGAGAAAAATAATACAGTGAGTCGTCAACACAACCATATATAATTCATAGTGATTATAATAAAATATACAAATTTTCCTGATGCAGAACATATTAGCATTACAATTGTAAGCATAGATATAAAACATAGATAAAAATATCTAAATATATATTGGGCTATTAACCATATGGGATTCCAGTAATAGCATTTCTGTTGAATTTTTTGAAATGAATTATATTAGCCAAATTAGTAAAATTAAATCAAGAGTTTATAGCAAACTTCAAGGCCGCAATATATGAGTATCTGGAGTACAAATCAGAAGAGATCAGCAGTATGGAATCTGGGATTCTTTCCCAAAATATCTCTCAGGACAATATTTTGGACTATATTTAATTTATTTAAAACGTTATTACTGATATTAATAATGATTGACAGAGACAAAAAATATACCACCCTTAACCAGTGTTGATCTAAAATGCCTCGCAACTTGAATGTATGAAACAATTTAATTTAATCTATCTAATTTATTCTATCATTCTATTAACATGAGGCTTAAAATGCATATTTTTATCGAATTAAATACCCAGATATTTCCACTGATCAGAAAATTCAATTTCTTGACACAAATCAGTACATTTGTTACATGGATTAGTAGCGTGAAGAATGATACACTTCTTATTCGTTTCAAAAGATCTTCTATGTCGATTAGAGAATGATATATCAACGAACATTTATATACATTAAATGCATGAAAATTATTGTCAAGACATTCTTTTATTAGATAAAAATCTTTGAATCCTGCGTTAATTAGAGAGCAAAACGAAATGGTATTCCGTCGGTTTTTAATGAAAATATGTTATTAATATACAAAACAAAAAGTAATGAGCCTAATACAATACCTTAAGGGACTCCGCAATTTACATTTAATTACTCACTGTAAATATTATTAATTTTAATTTTGTGAGACCTGTTCTCGATGTATGATAAAATTAAACTTAGAGTAGTACCTCTTATTCCATAGTTTTCAAGTTTAGTACACAATAATTTATAACTTATGGAATCAAATGCTTTCTGAATGTCAATAAACAATCCATTTACATATTTACTCTGGTCAAGGTTCTCACAAATATATTTTAAGACATTAAGAGTGCATGAGATGTGGATATGCCCTTTTGAAAACCATGCTGTCTCCTAGACAATATTTTATGTTTATCCAGGAAGGAAACTAATCGCACCTTAATGCAACTCTCAAACATTTTTTATAACGTTTGGGTTAGTGAAATGGGTCTCTAGTTTTCCAATACCATTCTATCACTACCCTTATGAAGAGTAATTAGTATAGCTTTCTTAAAAACCGATGTGAATTTGCCTTGGGTGAAACAAACATTGAAAATGTGCGTTATTGGCTGAACAATATAATCTTATATGTCGATTAAAATTTTATTAGTAAGTTCTTGCTCAACAAAACTATTGGGCTTTTTTAATTTATTAATTATAAATATTTAATATAAGGATATAATTTAATTATTGGAGATTAACTGGATTGGATTATTAACTGGAGTTATAAATATAGATTCGTAAACTCTTAATCATTTATTAATTATAAACTTATTTCTACAATCCCCTTTCTTACTTTAATTATGTTTTTAAATTTTTCTTTGATTATGTTACCAACATTAGGGAAGTGAGAATAAAATTTATTTTCAATATCATTCTTGTCAAAAATTTCATCACTATTTTCACCGACAGTACAATATGTGTTTTATTAACTGCAGTTCAAATTCTAAAATAGATAGTCTTATTCCCCTTTTACTACATAGTGGTGTAGGGTACAGTTATGGTTTTATTTGTAAACTAGATGACTGTACTTCTTCCATTCTCTTCTGTCCCTTATCAGCCTTCTGGCATCCGTCCTTTTCAATCCTCTAATTCATTCTATCTAATAGATCTTCTGTTACTTTGCCTCAAGTCATTCTCGGTCTACATCTCCTTCTGTTTCTTTGTATTTTTGTTTTCCATATTCTATTTAGTGGTTTAGTTTCTGTCATTGGCTGTAGATATCTCCACCAACCCAACTGTATTTATTCTATGTACTGCAATGTAAATTGTATTTGTAAGTCCTCTATTTTCTGTGTGTTTCTCATTTTCTCCATATTTGTCATTCTTACTTTTCTCAGGTGTAACTCATTTTTCTCTAGTGTCCAGGATTCGGATCCATACGTTGGCACTAGTCTATATATAGTTGTAAATACTTTTTAGTGTGTGTTCAGTCATCAAACTTAAGTTTAGTCATCAAACTTAACTTTCATGACTGAATTTTTCTAAAATTGTTGGTTTCATTTAAAAAGAAAATCCCCTATAGGAAATTACCCCCATAGGAAAGTACCTATCGGTACATCCTTTAAAAGCTCAATCAACATAACAATTTTTTTTACAATATTCGTAAAAAACATTTTTGAAAATGGTTTGTTTTTTTTTCTCGGGCTTAGATCAGATATTTTCAAGTTATTATTTAAGTATCAAGTCCAAATGAGACCTTTACAGTGTACTGGGAAATTTTTAACGATGTCCTAATGATCTTCTAAAATTTTTAATGCCGAATTTTAGACACTTTTAATTGACACGTTTATAGAACTAAAAGTTTTTAATGATTTATTTTGTAAATTGGAAACAAATACATAATTCTAGTTTACTTCTGTAAAGTTGTTACTTTTTCTTTCTTAACGTTTTTTTTAGAGCTCTCAAGTGGTATTTTCGATTTTAATTATGTATTCATTAAATTGATAGACTGCTGCCTTTTAAAGAATATATATATATATATATATATATATATATATATATATATATATATATATATATATATATATATATATATATATATATATATATGTATATATGTATATATATGTATATATGTATATAAATTGGCGATTCAGCCCATAGAGCCTTATCAAAAGGTTTCAATTTCGCACTCCTAACACTATCCTAGTAGAGAAAATAATTTCCCAAACGGAAGATGCTTTATCCCACCTACCTGGTCCTGAAGCCGAAGAAACCCGCCAAGATATTGCCAGAATCCTTCGTCGTTCCAAACCCCCGAGATCTTTTTCGTCGGACGAAAAACGTGCTTTACTTAAGTTACGCAGAAATTCAGATATATTTTTTCTAGCTGACAAAGGCAATGCCACGGTCATACTTAATACTATTGACTATGAAATTAAAAAATTAAAATGTCTGATCTATTAGAAAGTGCAGACTATAAGCAAATTCCTAACGATCCTACAACATATCTAGAAAAGAAAATGCGTTCAATAATTCTAATCTTCCTTCAGATGATAAAAAGGCTTTAATACCTCGCGAAAAATCTTCTCATGTCCCACAAATGTACGGTCTCCCAAAAATCCATAAAACTGACATTCCTCTTCATCCTATCGTCAGTGCATATCGTTCACCAATTCACAAATTAGCTAAATATTTAGCGAAAACTTTACAGCGGCCCGTGGCAAAATCAACGTCCTACATCAAAAATTCCTCTCAATTCATTGAGCTTCTTCAAAGGCACAGTACATCCGAAAGTGACATTCTTGTTAGTTTTGATATTGTCTCGTTGTTTACAAACATTCCCTTTCCAGAAACTCTAGACATTCTAAAAAACAAACACCACACGTCAACGGATATTCTTAGTCTTATTAAACAGTGCTTGTCCAATACATATTTCATCTTCAGAAACAAATTCGTGGAGCTCCTATGGGCTCCCCTCTTTCTCCGGTCATAGCCAATATTTTTACGGAACACTCTGAAACTCAGGCCACACCAGTCCGTTTAAACCTACTTGCTGGTTCCGATATGATATCCGTGTAGATGACACCTTCGTGACACACCAAACCAAAACATTTCCTGTTCAGTCTATCGTAAACCCACCCACACAAACCGTTATCTAAATGCGAACTCACATCATCATTCATTCCAATTAACATCGGTAGTCAAAACTTTGGTCACGAGATCACTAAGATTGTCGGATAGGGAACATAGGCAAACAGAACTTAATTCCTTAGAAACGACACTAATTCAAATTGGCTATGACATGCGTCAAATAAAAAGGTATATTAATAAAGTCAACTGGTCATACCAACCAATCCACTAGAGAATTGTCATAAAACCCCAGTTCTTCTGCCATACATCAAAGGAGTTACTGATAAATTTGCCACTTATTCAGATCCCGTAATATCGAAACGATATTTACAACCGAAAGAAATATATCCAGTTTCCTTAGACCAGTGAAGGATTATAAGAGTCATGGTGTCTATGAGATTCCTTGTTCTGGCTGATCCTAATCATATATCGGCCAAACTAATAGACATATCTAAAATGGCATATACGAGCATTCTCTCGTCGTCCGAAAATCGGATTTCTCCTCGACTTTAGTAGAATATCATATCCAAACGGGTCACAAAATAGATTTCAACAAGGCCAAAGTAATCGTACCTATATATTCCAACAAACCCCGCATAATTCGTAAAGTAATTGAGATCGAAAAACATCCAGACTACTTAAACAAAAGGGCCGACGATCTTACGAGTTCCAAATACATGGATACCGCGTATTTCCAAATTGCCCATCCGAAATTCTTCCAGTCAAACGTCCACCGCTCGTCTTACCGCCGTCCACGTTCTTTTCTAGTTTTGAACTCAGTAGGCAGTATGAGGCCTCGGAGTAAATCAGGTGGATTCTCTTGAAAATGGCTTCAAAGTGAAAGCCGAAACGTCGAGATTTTACAAATCTAAAAGCCGGTTCTACCTGAAAACCTAGTAATTCTGATATTACCGACCACGAAAGTCTTTCCGAGCATATATATATATATATATATATATATATATATATATATATATATATATATATATATATATATATATATATATATATATATATATGCCGTAGGTAGTTGCCCCTTGGCCTCCGGGAAATGAGAGCCGTATTTGAGGTTGTACTGTCATATTGAAACATATTGAAATACTATGTTGAACGTATGGACCGTAATCTGCCACGATGGTCCAATGCGAGTTGGCAGATTATGGATCGTGTTAGTCTGAGGCCTCTGCCTTGACCTGTTCGCCAGCGGCGACACTCCCGGGAGCATAGACTCCAGGCCTCCATATATATATATAGACTCCATATATATATATATATATATATATATATATATATATATATATATATATATATATATATATATATATATATATATATATATATATATACAGACACACATATAACCTTCAACGAATCATTCAACTACTACTGAACTCTAAAACTAAAAATCAAATGTAGAAGTAAAATCAAAGCAAATATTCGAATGAAACAGATGGATTGTTTGCAAATAATTGGCGTCTAGAATGTTCAATATATCTGTTGAATAATTATTAATATATCTATCTTGAATATGCTGCTCTATTTAGATCTATAATACAGGTCTATAATATAGATCTATTAGATCTATAATATAGATCAAACTAGCCTCTCTTCTAGATTATTTATATTATATAGACGCTCAGTCTAATGAAAACTTTTTCAGTCGGAGTAAAGAGCTTAAGACAGATAGAAATAAATGACTATTGAATGCAGACCATCTTCTGTTGATCTACAACAACATAAACAGAAGTTTCTGCAAGAAATTCTGAGTAAAAACTCTAATCGACATAAATTAAGCATAAAATAAAGCATGAAAAATTAACTAACACTAACGAGTTTACCTGGAAAAATATTTACCAGTATAACAGAGAAACAACATAATAGAGCAACATTGAAGAAAGCACAGCATGGTTTTAGAAAGGGTAGAAGCACACAAGATCTGGTATTTATAATTGGACAACTAGGAGGAAAACTGTAAAAAAAGAAACCAAAATCCATATTTGTTTCATTAATCTGAAAAATGCATTTGATAGAATAAAAAGAAGGGGTGTCTGGGAA
The DNA here is from genome assembly GCA_031761425.1 of Cosmopolites sordidus. NCBI lineage: Eukaryota > Metazoa > Arthropoda > Insecta > Coleoptera > Curculionidae > Cosmopolites > Cosmopolites sordidus. Next base: position 310,500 of record JARFXV010001712.1, on the reverse strand, counting down.
GGTCTAAATAGAAGAATAGTAGAAGAGGGGGTAATAGAAATTTTCAGGGCCTTATACGACAACAAAAAGAATAAAATAAGAGTGCATAACGGTTAAACACAAAATTTGCAACAGAAATAGGTCTAAGACCTGAGTACTCAGTCCACTGTTATTTTCAGTAGTTACTGACGATGTTGTAAAAATAGCAAAGGAAATTGCAAGAATTTAAAATGAGGTTTTAGAAAAATGAAAACAGTGACAACATAAGAATTATTGTTCGCTGATGATATAGTCCTAATGGCAGATTCTGAAGAAAAACTACAACATAACTTAGAGATATATAACGAAGAGAGTGGTATAAAACACAAAAATAAAACATAAAATTGTACTCGATGGGAAAGTAATGGAGCAAGTCAAAAACTATGTGTATTTAGGCACAATAATAGAAGATAATGGAAAAATAGGCGGTGAAACGAACGAAAAAATGGGAATAGCCGGCCCACTATACATACAATACCCTAAAAACAACATTTCTAGGCTAAAGAGAGACACCGAAAGAGGTAAAAGTATAGGTGTATCAGAAAGTAGTGGGACCATCAATGATATACTGCAGCGAATCTTGGGCCTTAACAAAAAGAAACAAAAGTAGCATTAGAGCTGCGGAAATATAAATACGACAGTAATGGAACAACTGGAAACGAAACCACTAGAAAGAGCCATAGAAGAAAGACAACTGAACTGGCTAGAGCACATCCACAGAATGAATAAAGAGAGGTTAGTAAAACAAATCTATGAAGCGAAAACCCAAGGACAAAAGTAAATTTGGACGTCCAAGACTGAGAGAGGAAGAACAAATTCGACAGGCGGCAGAAAAACGAGAAATTCATTGGAATGAAGCTATACATATGAAGGGTAAAAATTCATGAAATACCATCATGCAGAAATGTAAACTACCTGTCTTACACTTAACGATACAACAGACTTTTAGATGAAATAAAATAAAAAGTAATAAAATTGTAAACTGACTTTTGAGGAATGTTTTTTTAGCATATATTTTCCTGTAGTAAATTGTAATAATTATTCTAAATATTCCTTTGTCCATACAGATTGTCTGTATTTTTTTATTATTTTCGGTGCTCTTATCAACACCAGCACAGCAGCACTCATAACGGCTAACATGACAATGTCAGATGTATTCATGAATCTGAAATTACACAGTTAAAAGTAGGTACTTACAAAGTAAAATGTTTTTATAGTTTAAAAAAAAACGTCTTTACTGAACTCTCCAGAAATGTTGAATGAAACTGACGCGAACATGTGGACAAGAAGGGGGCATGCGTCTTACCCTGCGCTAGGATGCATGCGCTATCGCAAGTTGAAAGGCACGTTGAAACGCATGTTGAACAGATGTGCACACACTAATACAGGATTTTTTTAAATATAATGGAAATTTAGACCTAAGTTTTAGTTGGTTTATTAAAACGAATTTCTAAATATATACAGCTACCTTAATTAAAACGATTATTTTTACGTTAATAAATATTTGTATAAAAAAATAAATAATGGATTCATACTTATAAAACGTCCGTTTCCCGTGGAGCATCGTGTATAATTATCACTAACATTGTTATCTTTCTTTTTCAGGTAATACATCGTTACAAAGTCATTTTCCATCGAACAGTAAGTCTTTTTTCATACCTGTTAATGCAGATAAGTCTAGAACGAAGCACAAAAAAGCAGCAAAAGTTATGAGTTATTTAACTGCAAATTACAAATTAGTGTTCGTAATGAAACTTTAAATTAGATTTTCTTCCGGCAGTTTCCGCGTATATTTTTCTAAAAATTTGTAGCTGGAGGGTTTCGTGTTGCACCATGTGTTACGCCATATTATCTCTTATTTATAGTTTTATTTCTAGCGACAATTACAATATGGATCATTTTATATTGCAGTCGTTTAATAGTGTTTTAGTATTTATATCGATAGTAAATATTATTTGTATTATGTACACGAACTAAAATAGGGGTTAAATTTTTATTATTACACTATTCGTATATCATATGAAAATTTTAATTATTGATTCGACAAAATTACGAATCAGGACAAAAAGAGAACACAATTTCTTTCTATTTGTTAATTTAGAATTTTTTATAAATATATTTTTATATAAGGATGTATCGGAGGGACAATCGGAGCCTAAAGTACTGAATATCAGAAATTTGTGAATTTTAGTTAAACTCTGCAACAGTTCCGAACAGTTTAAGTTACATTGAACATTGTGTTAACATACATATAATATACATCTCCATATATTATAATCTCCCATATAATCCAGATCACGTAAAAAATTACGACAATTTTAAATTGCAATAACTTTTGAACGGCTTAGTCAATCGATTGGATTGAATAAAGAATTTTCTGTCGAATTTTTAAACGTTTTGTTTAAAATATTTATCATTAATAATTATCAAAAATTAATTATATTTGGAGGTTTTAATTGTTATTAAAAATGCCGTGTTCATTCCCAGTCCTATGAACGAAGATTCAAAAAAGTTAAGAAAATACATCTAAAGAAATTAGAAAAATTAAAATTTAATTCGACGACTTCTCAAAAAATTTTCTCGATAATAAAAAATGGTTCATAAATATCTCCAATATACATGTTCCTAAAAATGTTGCTGATTTTTTATCATTGGGTCCAAAAATCGGAATTCCCGTTACGGGCAGAGACATTTTTGTCAGATCTGGAGGATATTTTGAATGAGGTGCCAGACAATACTAAAATCATCATCATTCAGCCATTGTCGATCCACTGCAGGATGAAGGCCTCCCCAGCACGCTTCCAACTCGCACGATCTGAGCTTTCCCCGGCCACTCGGGTCCAATATCCTTGATGACGTCATCCATCCATCGTGTTTTCGGCCTACTTCGCGGGCGTTTATGATCAAGCGGTACCCATTCCAGAATTGCTTTGGTCCATCTGTCATCGCATCGTCTTGCTATATGACCTGCCCACTTCCATTTCAATTATTTCGCCTTTCCAATTATGTCACATGGCTTTGTTTGTTCTCTGATCCATACGCAGGTCTTTCTGTCCCGCTTTGTAATGCCAAGCATACACCTTTCCATTCCTCTCTGTGCAACCCGAAGCTTTTGAACTGATTGTGATGTGAGTGTCCATGTTTCACTTCCATATGTCAAAACAGGCAGCACGCACTGATTAAAAAGGAGAACGATATCATCCACGAATCTAAGATGGCTTAGATATGCACCATTGATTTTTATTCCCTGCCGTTCCCAATCCAGATTACGAAATATCTCTTCAAGGCAGGCTGAGAAAACAAGAAGCGATATTGAGTCACCCTGCCATACACCACGTTCTACGTTGATTTTAACTTCAAAGTCATACATGTGAACTGTAGCAGTAGCGTCCTCATACATGGTTCGCATAGGCTGTGTCTGTCCCTTGGTTAAGCAATGCATCCGTTATGGCCTGCGTTGATACTAAATCAAATGCCTTTTCATAGTCAATGAAAGCCAAGCACAGTATCATGTATTCATTGTGCCTTTCTATGGTCTCTTGGACAACCTGGATATGGTCCACTTCTGAATCGTGCCTGCTCTCTTGGTTGTGCGTCATTCAGTGTTCTTAATATTCTTTTAGATATTATCTTGGTGAAAACTTTGTACATAACTGATAGGAGGCTTATTGGGCGGTAGTTTTTTAAATCTTCCTGTGCTCCTTTCTTATGAAAAAGAATCACTTTAGCATTTTTCTACAGACTGGGTATTTTTTGATCGTTGAGGCATTTTGTAGAGTCTACATTTCATGTAGAGTTCGACCACCAGCCTTCAACATTTCAACCGTTACATTGTCCTTTCTTGGAGTATTTTCATTATTCATCGCTTCTATGTCACTTCTTCCAACAGGATATCTGGCATTTGCTCATCCGTATATATATATATATATATATATATATATATATATATATATATATATATATATATATATATATATATATATATATAATATTTGGTGATTTACTTACAAGACCTTACAACAGAACCCAAAACTAGAAAAAATGTTATTGCTTTAATTATTATTTAAACTTTTTATATTACACCCAATAACTATAATTCTATGTTAAAACTTTCGTAAAAGTAACGAGTAAATTTACATGTAAACCGGGACTAGTTTAAAGCTCATCTCTGGGTTATTAAAACCGTTTCATTAACCAAAATCTAAAAGATTCATTATAGATGGTCTTATTCAACCTTTGAGGAAGTTTCGTACTGTGTTCAAACGAAGCAAATTTACAAGCATCCTTTGAAAGCTTTTGTTCTATGCATTTGCCTTTATTTATAGATATTTAGCTATTTAAATAAAGAACCGAGAACAAAAACAAAGTTGGGTTCATATTTAGGGGAGTAGGGTTAGGTGTAAGAATTAATATTTCCTCTTTTTTATTATTATTCCTTAACGTCAGTTTAAACCGAAAGATATTGACTAACATTTTTTTTTTATGAAATATATTTTATTTATTTATAATCTTTATTATTTTCTATTCAAAATAGGTAGTGGTGAACAGTAGTAAAAACGCTTTCAGTTTATCACCAAAAGTCGTGTGTATCTGAATGAGGCAAATATTTAGAGAGGTCGAGCACTACGACATATTTTTAGCTAAAAATTAACGTGAGTATTAGTTATTAGTAAACCTGACAACAAAGGATGTTTACATTGTTTATTGGATGGTTCATTGTTTATCTTCCCTACATTCTTGTGATGATTTTATCCAAATTAAACTAATATTTAATGTTAGCACGTTATTCTAAATTATTTCTGGTTATTCAATGGTACGCAATATCATAGTACCTCCTTGTAATGTTATGTGATATTACTCCCCAGATATTGTTTGATGGCAAAATCATAAATATATCACTAACGCCTGTGGTCATTCAAACGTGATATTACCTGCACTGCGAAAAACTTACCACTAATATTTTCTATTTATTATACGACACAGATGTATTTTACGGTGTATGCATATATTCATATATTTTGTAACAGAATAGTGTCTTGGCTCTCTGGACAGTGCTTCTTTCAACTTTCCCAATACTCACTTGTTATTAAAATATTTATTCATCTGTTTATCATTTATACACAATCACTTCTCCTCTATCTGCGGCCTCTGGAATAGCAACCGCTCTTCAGATAATTATTATAGCATCGTCCCACTATATCTACTCTTACACTAACCCTCTCAACTACTGTGCTTCGAGTATAATATTAGCGTACATAATCTCTCAACAGACTCCATCCTTCCGCATTGGTACTGAGGGTCCTGCCTCTAACAGACAAGTTACGCAGATATCATGGGTAATGACCGGGCTAATTCGTCGTTCTGCTCATAAACATATATCTGATCTCATTTGCAATATGATACAAAGCATCTGGGACCTCCTACGCGACTCATGTTATTCGGAAACCCATGGCGTGTCCCACCGGTCTGACACAGACAATTATCCGTATGGTCTACATGGTCATTTATTGAACTATAGACTTCCAGAAGTAGTGCCTCTGCAATGTTCCTCTCACTAAAATCTACGTATTAGTAGACTGTGATAAACTCTCTGAGGAAACAGGAAAACACAAAATAAATTTACACATTTTAAATCAAAATATCTCAGTGTAATTTTAATATGTTTTTATGATTTTTTATTTTAAAATAAAATCAAAATCCAGAAGTTTTGTTTAAAAAAATCCAGAAGTGTTTCAATTTACTAAAAAAATAAAAGAACGATTATTTTAATTCGTAGGAGGTTCCACATTTTTGTGGAGCTGTTTTTGAGTGTTTCATGGAAAATTCGTGCGACATTGATGAAAACAAGTGGTAGTCGGAAGGGACCAAGTCTGCTAAGTACGGCGGATGAAGTAAGAGTTCTCACCCAAGTGCAGAAATTTTGTCTCTCACCACTTTCACTGAGTGTGGTAGGACCTTGCCGTGCTGCAAAATCGCTTTTCCGTATTTGTTGACGATAGCGAACGGTATCAACTGTTTCACCTAGTATCATAAGTTCATTGTGCACGACACCCTTCTGACCCCACCAAATGGACAGCCTTGTCTTCTTTCCAAAGCGATTCGGTATTACGGTCAATGTTGATGATTGTCCTGGGTCAATCCATGATATTCGTTTGGGTTCTCGAATTATATTCATTTTTCGTCTCTAGTCACTATCTTATGCAAAAAATAAGTATTTCTTTCGTTCCGAGAAAATAAAACGTCCCATATCGTTTTTCGCTTTTTATTTGTCTGTCGTTCAGCTGATGTGGTATCCATTTTTCTGCCTTCTGGATTTTTTCCATGGCATGCAGACGATCACAAATAGTTCGACGACCAATATTTAACCATGTGACATTTGTTTTTGAGTTTGCATATCGTCTGATTTCAATAATGCTTGCAATTCGGCTTCTTATTTTTTTTTTATTCACCTAGGCGTTCTATTACATATCGAAATCACCACTTTTTAATCATCTTACCAAACAGAAACCAAACCAAATCAAAACAAACCAAAACAAATCAAACCACATCAGCGTCTTGGGTTGAGACGTCATCATCATAAGTTTCCACAAGTAGACGACAGCTTTCACTCGCGTTTTTCCTTTGATTGCACAAGAAAAGCAGTGCATGCCGCAAACTCGACAAGTTTGCAACATGAAAAAAATATGACGGGGTTAGACTCTGAACCGACCCTTGTTTCCAGCGCCATCTCTTACAAAAAATAATAATTATTAACTCTCCATCCTCCTAGTAAGAACAAGTATTCAGAAAGCTCCAATAACATCAGCCTGAAGAAATTTCAGCTCTTCTAGGAATATAACTACGCTTTCTTCAGCATATTTTATAACTAGATCTTCATATGCATACATAGAAAATCCAGTTAGTGCAAGAGCTTAACCCTCATGACATCTTTTTGACATGCGTTTTATTTTTCAAATTGTATCTTTTAAGTACTGAACGTTACTTGGATTTTTAGGATATTAAAGTACGAAAGATCGAAAGAGACTAGTGTCAGGCAGGTATGTGCGTTTCTCATATGTGATCAGAGATTGTAGCATAGCGTCTTTCTATTGGTGTTGGTGTGTGTGTTTGCTGCGAGAATTATATTTCTGATGATATTTATGATGAAAACTTATTTTCATACACCGGATAGGTTTAATGAATTGATTTCTCATTTGAATCGTTTCTCGCAGGATCCTTGTGTGGTGGTATTTTGTATATACTACAACTGTTAAAATATTGCATTCTGCCTCGAGATGGTGCTGCAATAGAGCTGACGTTATTCGTGTATTGCAAATAGTCAACTTATAATCGGCTATCCGTCGAATGGTTTGTATAACTAGTAGTATAAATAGTATTTTCCTAGCAACAATTGTTGTACTATTTTTTTTCTCTAAGTAAAAGCAATTATAAGCAAACTGTCATACTTTTTCAGTCAAACTTTGTCAGAAATTTTCAGAATTGAGAAAAGACCGAGGCCGAACTTAAATCCGAAATAATTTCAGATGCTTCAGAAAAATTCAAGACAAAGTACGTTCATCACCATCCTACCTGCAGAGAAATGAAATACGACAGTGATCATGAACACAGCGGACTATATGACAAAAATGGATGAGATACTACAAGACAAAACCTATACCCCTGTCCCACCTGATTGAACAAGTTTAGAAAAAAATCACCTAGATAATCAAAACTCTCTAAACTACGATATTCGAAAAATGATTATACCAAAATTGCAATGTTTGCATTAGGACAGCGCCAACAAGAAGTCTCTAGATAAAATACTACACGAACAAGAATCCTGCAGATAAAAATTATTTAGAAATAAAATATAGAACTTCTTATTCACCCTAAAGGTTCTAAAAGCAGAAAATACTTTAGTTATTCTTGTAAAATCGACAAACCATAAATTATTATATTGTGTGGTGGCCATTTTGAAAAACTTTTCGATTCACAATCCTGCAATCTATTGATATTATAATATTTAGGAAAAATCACCGTAGTTTAAAGAATACATTATTGAAATTTGTGCTGGGTGTTCTTCAATTATTGGCCTCAATCTGTCAACGAAGATATAGTGCTGAAATGTAAGGGGTGTGGAATTTATTGCCGTCCAAGTTCCAATAGTTTTTTTTTTCGATGAATAAAATTCATTTTTCTAGATTTATATTGTCGAAATGGAGAAAATATACGATCAGAAATTAATGGAGATTTATTTTCAATTCACTATATATAGAATAGCAGGGAATTATTTACTGAACAGTTAAATCTGTCTGACTTGTTTATATGCGATATTCCAACATTTTAATCAAATTGAATAAATGTATTTTTTTCAAAATAATATTAGTTTTTGCTATTTTACAAATGGTCAAATATTTATTAAACTTGCGAGAGGTGGTATAGTGTGATTTTAATATTCAATGGCATTAATGTTTGAAAGTAATTTCAGACAAATGTCAGTGATGGCTACTTCTGACAAAGCGCATTCTGCCAATTTAATTTCCGACCACTTTTCCCAGCATTCGGGTCTTACGACCCCCAATATTCGAGCTATGTTGACTTCCTTGGCGTTACTGCTTATGCCATACATAACATAACCTCAAAGAAAATAATAATTTTTGTGTTAAACCACATGACCTTGGTAGCTAATTAACAAGTCCGTTCCTCTAAATAATTTTCTCAACAAACTGTTTCCTCAATAAATTGATTATTTCGTTAGCTCTATGACATGTGGAGCCGTCCTGTTTTTAACCACATCTTCTACAGATCATTACAATTCAAATTTGGAATTTAATAAGTCGAATAACAAAGTCCAACTTCCTGCAAACAGCGACAAATTGATAAATTTGGATCTTCATGAATACTACCGACAATAGCTGCGATATTTTCTCACTTGCAGTTTTTTGACGCGCATATTTTTGTCTTGTTTTGAATCGGAATTTGTCGATAATTCGGCGAATACACCGTCGATTGGGTGTGAATGTGCACTATTAAGTACTCTATATGTTTGACTAACCACGCACTGATTTTGATCTGATAATGTTAAACGTTCAATGATGATTTGGCAGAAATTTAATTGTGTTTTGCTTTTTTGTCGAACTTTCAGATTGGGCTCGATTGATCACGGCTTAAGGCTAGAAAGTGGTCTCGGGAGACGCTTGGTGATGTTGGTGGCTGAAAAAATCAGTTTATTACAAAGAGCATGGAAAATGAATTATCAAACTCAAAATAATTTTGATCCAAACTAATTGAAAGTAGCTCTATAATTTTATAAATCAGTAATAAATAAAGTTATTTTTAAGATATAATCTGACAAAATTTTCACTTAACAAAACACTAACACAAACTTAACACAGCTACTGACGTAAGACCTCACAATCCGCTTTTTTTTTAGGTATGAACTGTGATGAAAAATTGATAATTCCATTATCAAATGCTAGAATAGGGTCTAAAATATATTATAAAAATAAATAAATATACGAAAATTCAATGTTTATTATTGTTTTATTATCCACATAAATCAGACGATAATTCGGCGAATACACCGTCGATTGGGTGTGAATGTGCACTATTAAGTACTCTGTATGTTTGACTAACCACGCAGTGATTTTGATCTGTTAATGTTAAATGTTCAATGATGATTTGGCAGAAATTTGATTGTGCTTTGCTTTTTTGTCGAACTTTCAGATTAGGCTCGATTGATTACGGCTTAAGGCTAGAAAGTGGTCTCGGGAGACGCTTGGTGATGTTGGTGGCTGAAAAAATCAGTTTATTACAAAGAGCATGGAAAATGAATTATCAAACTCAAAATAATTTTGATCCAAACTAATTGAAAGTAGCTCTATAATTTTATAAATCAGTAATAAATAAAGTTATTTTTTAGATATAATCTGACAAAATTTTCACTTAACAAAACACTAACACAAACTTAACACAGCTACTGACGTAAGACCTCACAATCCGCTTTTTTTTTAGGTATGAACTGAGATGAAAAATTGATAATTCCATTATCAAATGCTAGAATAGGGTCTAAAATAAATTATAAAAATAAATAAATATACGAAAATTCAATGTTTATTATTGTTTTATTATCCACATAAATCAGACGACAATTCGGCGAATACACCGTCGATTGGGTGTGAATGTGCACTATTAAGTACTCTGTATGTTTGACTAACCACGCACTGATTTTGATCTGATAATGTTAAACGTTCAATGATGATTTGGCAGAAATTTAATTGTGTTTTGCTTTTTTGTCGAACTTTCAGATTGGGCTCGATTGATCACGGGTTAAGGCTAGAAAGTGGTCTCGGGAGACGCTTGGTGATGTTGGTGGCTGAAAAAATCAGTTTATTACAAAGAGCATGGAAAATGAATTATCAAACTCAAAATAATTTTGATCCAAACTAATTGAAAGTAGCTCTATAATTTTATAAATCAGTAATAAATAAAGTTATTTTTAAGATATAATTTGACAAAATTTTCACTTAACAAAACACTAACACAAACTTAACACAGCTACTGACGTAAGACCTCACAAGCCGCTTTTTTTTAGGTATGAACTGTGATGAAAAATTGATAATTCCATTATCAAATGCTAGAATAGGGTCTAAAATAAATTATAAAAATAAATAAATATACGAAAATTCAATGTTTATTATTGTTTTATTATCCACATAAATCAGACGATAATTCGGCGAATACACCGTCGATTGGGTGTGAATGTGCACTATTAAGTACTCTATATGTTTGACTAACCACGCACTGATTTTGATCTGATAATGTTAAACGTTCAATGATGATTTGGCAGAAATTTAATTGTGTTTTGCTTTTTTGTCGAACTTTCAGATTGGGCTCGATTGATCACGGCTTAAGGCTAGAAAGTGGTCTCGGGAGACGCTTGGTGATGTTGGTGGCTGAAAAAATCAGTTTATTACAGAGAGCATGGAAAATGAATTATCAAACTCAAAATAATTTTGATCCAAACTAATTGAAAGTAGCTCTATAATTTTATAAATCAGTAATAAATAAAGTTATTTTTTAGATATAATCTGACAAAATTTTCACTTAACAAAACACTAACACAAACTTAACACAGCTACTGACGTAAGACCTCACAATCCGCTTTTTTTAGGTATGAACTGTGATGAAAAATTGATAATTCCATTATCAAATGCTAGAATAGGGTCTAAAATAAATTATAAAAATAAATAAATATACGAAAATTCAATGTTTATTATTGTTTTATTATCCACATAAATCAGACGATAATTCGGCGAATACACCGTCGATTGGGTGTGAATGTGCACTATTAAGTACTCTGTATGTTTGACTAACCACGCAGTGATTTTGATCTGATAATGTTAAATGTTCAATGATGATTTGGCAGAAATTTGATTGTGCTTTGCTTTTTTGTCGAACTTTCAGATTGGGCTCGATTGATCACAGCTTAAGGCTAGAAAGTGGTCTCGGGAGACGCTTGGTGATGTTGGTGGCTGAAAAAATCAGTTTATTACAAAGAGCATGGAAAATGAATTATCAAACTCAAAATAATTTTGATCCAAACTAATTGAAAGTAGCTCTATAATTTTATAAATCAGTAATAAATAAAGTTATTTTTAAGATATAATCTGACAAAATTTTCACTTAACAAAACACTAACACAAACTTAACACAGCTACTGACGTAAGACCTCACAATCCGCTTTTTTTTTTAGGTATGAACTATGATGAAAAATTGATAATTCCATTATCAAATGCTAGAATAGGGTCTAAAATAAATTATAAAAATAAATAAATATACGAAAATTCAATGTTTATTATTGTTTTATTATCCACATAAATCAAACGATAATTCGGCGAATACACCGTCAATTGGGTGTGAATGTGCACTATTAAGTACTCTGTATGTTTGACTAACCATGCAGTGATTTTGATCTGATAATGTTAAATGTTCAATGATGATTTGGCAGAAATTTGATTGTGCTTTGCTTTTTTGTCGAACTTTCAGATTGGGCTCGATTGATCACGGCTTAAGGCTAGAAAGTGGTCTCGGGAGACGCTTGGTGATGGTGGTTGAAAAAATCAGTTTATTACAAAGAGCATGGAAAATGAATTATCAAACTCAAAATAATTTTGATCCAAACTAATTGAAAGTAGCTCTATAATTTTATAAATCAGTAATAAATAAAGTTATTTTTAAGATATAATCTGACAAAATTTTCACTTAACAAAACACTAACACAAACTTAACACAGCTACTGACGTAATACCTCACAATCCGCTTTTTTTTTAGGTATGAACTGTGATGAAAAATTGATAATTTCATTATCAAATGCTAGAATAGGGTCTAAAATAAATTATAAAAATAAATAAATATACGAAAATTCAATGTTTATTATTGTTTTATTATCCACATAAATTAGACTAATTTTTTTGGCATTTATTGTAAGAGATCTTTGTTTCGACCAAAACATATAAACAGTCATAAAAATAAACAAAAATGTCATTTCTTCATGCACTTTGATATTTTATTGTTTTGATATGATTAGATGCAATCTGGGCACATGGGGGGGTTTATCACATTATAGTCACATGTTTTTTTTTTAGGAATAACTCCTGTATGTTAATTTGCGATTAAGTTTTGGAGGGCAAGAATGACATGACTTCCTTGTTTTCTCATCATCAGGTTGTGCTAGGGGTTGATCAGGCATATCTGTTTATAAGACTCTTGACAAACTCATTCTGAATTCTCACGGCAATCGCATATTATGCACTCGCCTCTGCATGTGCTCTAACACTAAAGCGCGTGCTATTTCTTTTACAAAGGGTACCCCGTCTTTACAATATATGGTCATAAGCCAAAGTCTTGTTTGGAACCACCCTTTGTGGAATTATAATATGCTATAATTTCTGATTTACCAGTGTGTTGATCAAGCATTTGACACAACAATTGATCAGGCATTTCTTTTTTATTCTTTAGAACTGTATCAACACAAGTAAAGCCCCTCTTCTTCAAACAATCAATGAATTCTATAGACGTGAACCCCTTATTACAGGTCACGTTTCTATTGCTGCCATACAAGGGTTTTGTCCAACATATAAAACACTGAGTAGGAACCATAAGTTTATTTTTCTCTCCCATTAAGGTTTCGCCATCTGACCCTCTTCCTGAATAAATATAACCATTATAGATATAACCATTTGATGTTTCACAGAAATACATTATCTTGAGTCCTTTCTTATTGTTCTGTCAATAGGGTTATCAAATCGCAAGCAATGAATAATGCACAGGAATCTAATCTTCGACATTACACATCTAAAAATATCTCGTCTTGTAGCATCTGTGATAAAAGGATAGTCAGCATTTTCATGACTGGATTTAAAAACTGCCCTATACATGAGAAGTCCGAGAAAAGCTCGGATTATATCAAGTTCTTCTAATTCTGGTTCATTCTCTTTTTACATGGACATTTTTATCACTGTCAAAAAAACGCTTCCATATAGAGTACCCATCCTTTTCATCATTTGATGTCAAGTTTGAGGTAGACTGCCGCGTAATTATATTATGTTGGGGAGTTAGCACAGATCCATTTGGTGAATGATTCGCCTATTTGTATCTATCATTTCCATAACACGACTGAAAATTAAACAAAGGAAGCTCGTCTTCGCTTGACAACAATTGACTTTGTTCCTGCACATCTTCCGAATCGTTGTCACTCCGTTCGGGTAAATAGTTATCTCCAGTATCATCGGGTTCAGAATCACTAGAATCTTCAGATCCCAGACAGGACATGATGGCACCTTCAAAATGACTACTTGAAATTCCGACTACTCTTCTTGACTTCGCCGTATGACAATTTTCCACCAAAGTTGATTTGCGTATCTTACTCGTTGTACTCTGAGTCTTCATTTCGGTTTTTTATTACAATTCTGCAAATAAAATAACAAATAACTGTATACAGTTAATAAAAAATAATAACGTAAACACTAACGTGCGACCCTAGAGACTGCTCTGAAATTTCAAATCGATTGTGCGTACCGAACTCGATGCCGAGAACACTAAAATCCCTGTCAATGACGTGAGTGCAACTAAACTCGAAGGTACTTAGGAAACCAACACACCCCGTACGGGGAAGGGGGGAGTTTCTAAGAATTGCGAATAATGCTCACCTCACAGGCCGGCCGTCAATAGTTAAAATATAGTGGACATATATACGTAAATCTTAGTTATATTATTTAGATTGAGGAGTTAGACAGGAAGGAACATTAAATCCCTATCTGTTTAACATAATATTGGACGCGATAATTAAGAATTGTTGTAAGAATAAAGAAAACAACATGGAGATATATCAATCTGGAAAGGGTAGAAATGAATCATTTGGCCTTTATGGATGATATAGTACTGCTTGCGAAAAGAAAAAAGACCTACAGTATAACTTAAATGTATGGTACGAGGAGCTGGGCAAAAGTCAACTGGCAATAAACCGAAGTAAAACAAAAATAATGGTGGTATCGAGAAAACACAAGAATACAGAAACTAGATTAGAAAACACAGATCTGCAACAAGTTAAACAATTTAAATACTTAGGAATAGCTATGGAGGAAAATGGAAATATAGAAATAGAAATAGAAGAAAGATTAAAGGCCAACACCAGATTATATTACTCGCTAATTAAGAAAGTATTTAACAAGAGAGAAATGAACACAGAGACTAAGATTAGAGTACATAAAGCACGATGCATCCCAACTTTTACATATAGCTCCTAAATGTGGAAGCTAAATGAACATCAGAAAGAAAGAATACTGGTCTGCGAGATGAGAGTAGGGACTAACTATAGGACTAACTCTGAAGGATCGCTTACACTGGGGAACAATTTGAAAAATAATTTCTGTTGGGTTCGATATTTAAGCTGTTTTATACGTAAATTGACATGCTAATTCTACAACTTTATTTAGTTTTTTCTATCACGTCAAGTTTTTTTCTCTACAGTTGTTGCGCATCCGACTAAGCTTGGCGAATCACAGAAGTCACTACTGCTCTCCTACCGGCGAACCTTCTTCGACCTAGGAGTGGGGGCGTGAGTGACGTTGCGTCATCCAAAAGTAGTTCGGTCAGTTACGCATGCGATGCTAAAGTACGCGGGTCTGTGTCGCTCTGAAATAGTGAAGTCAAAGTATACATACACAACTACAAATTTTCGTTATGTCTGCCTCTGGTAGTTCTCGTCGTAAGTGCTTAAACAGCCCTGATTCATTTTGTTATATATGTGGCAGTTTACCATCCCCATTCAACGGACGAATATTAGTACATTTGTCAGGCAGGCCTATTTTGCTTATTTTAAAGTGAAAATAGGTGACCAAGATAAATCATGGACCCCTTATAAAGTGTGCAAGTAGTGTGTAGAGAGTTTACGAATGTGGACGAAGAGAACACGTAATAAACTTTCGTTTGGTGTACCAATGGTTTGGCGAAAGCCCAAAGATCACTTAAGATTCAACAAGAAAAACAAACATAAAATTGAGTACCCTAGTTTACCGTCAGCTATACGCCCTGTGCCTCATTCAGCTGAAATTCCAGTGCCAGTTTTTCAAGAATTACCTTCTTTAGAAATGCAGGAATGTGAATCAAGTGAAGATCGTAGTGACTCCACCGACGAAGAATTCAAAATTTCCAATGATTCTGTTCGTAAAGGATTCAATCAACATGAATTAAACGATTTAGCACGAGATTTGGGACTATCCACAAAAGCATCGGAATTATTAGCATCAAGACTGCACGAAAAAAATTTGCTTGACAAAGGAGCTAAAGTCACTTACTATCGATCCAGAGAAAGTGAATTTAGGCAGTACTTCAGAAATATTTGTATATTGCCAGAACGTAGAAGGTTTAATGAAAGAATTGTCCATTTCTAACTATAACGCAACTGAATGGCGATTGTTTATAGATAGCTCAAAGCGTAGCTTGAAGTATGTTCTCCTACATAATGGAAATTTATACGGTTCAGTCCCAATAGGTCATTCAGTTTCTTTGCGTGAAGAATATGGCGACATAAAAAAAGTCATTGCCTTGTTGCAATATAATGCACCAATGGATCATCTGTGTTGACCTTAAAATGGTCTGTTTCCTTCTTGGCCAGCAACGCGGGTATACCAAGTATCCCTATTTTTTGTGCATGTGGTACAGCAGAGCTCGTGAGAAGCATTGGGTGCAATCGAACTGGCCGCCAAGATCTGACCTAAGACCTAGTGATCCAAACATTTTAAATCAGCCACTTGTCGATAGAAAAAACATTGTATTTCCGCCTTTGTATATAAAACTAGATCTCATGAAGCAATTTGTTAAAGCTTTGTCAATTGAAGGAGACTGCATTTCTCAAATAGCATCAAACTGCATTTCTTACATAGTCATCTTGCTAACTTCCCAGAAAATCTTGGTGCTGTTAGTGATGAACAGGGCGAGCGATTCTTCCAAGATCTAAAGGTTATGGGAGCGCGGTATCAAGATAGATGGGATGTCAATATGATGGTTGACTACAGTTGGAGCATAAAACGAGAATGTCCACAAACTGAACAATCCAGGAAAAGCTATAAGAAGAAAATTTACCATAATATCTTTTATTTATATTTTGTATAAACACAATTTAACTTTTAATAATGTGTTAACCTCTGTATGAATAAAATATTCTAATCTATTTGGTCAGATCTCACCTTATTTCCTTTCGTATGTACACTTTAAAGGTAAAATGAGGAGTATGCTCTAGCTTAAGAACTTGACGCGATAGAGAAAAATTGTGAATATTTTTGAATTCAGAGATGAAAAATTAGTCAAAAACAAGTCACAGATCCAAGTCAACAAAAATGATGTTCCCCAGTGTTATCAAACAAGGAAATTAGGAGGAGATTCGGGGTAAAATCTGTGGAAGAAAGGTTAAGGGAAAATGCGCTGGGATGGTTTGGACATGTATACAGAGTGCCTTGCACGAGACTAACCAAGATAGTGTGGCAAATGGGAAAAACTAAAAGGAACACGAGTGGTAGATCACGAAAGAAATGGAACGATGAGATTGCCAAGTACCTTAGAGAAGTGGAAGTTGATTGGAAAGGGGTCGAGGAACTGGAGGGAGAGAGTGACAGGAGATTAAGCAACCTTAACTCGACTCTGGCAATGGCCGGGAGACGAGTATAGATCGTGATGATGATGATGGTTATTTAAAACGAATGTTCAATAAGAATTCATTAACAAATCCTACCAATTAAAATTGACTTTCTTTTAACAATTTTTATAAACGAGCAGCAACTACAGGTGATTCTGTAAACCAATTTTCAAATGTGGGGCTATAATAACTTTCGCGCCTTTCGGTTATAATTCATGCAACATCTTGTCGACGCATATAAAGATACACCTAAGTAAGAAGACCATAAAACGGTAAATCTTAAACTTCCTAAAAATGCTCTCACTTAAATAAACTCAACAAACTTTTGCCGTTTTCCAGTTTAAAAACCGAACATTTACATCCGGGTGCTAGTTCTTTCCTTGTTATTTACATTATCTAATCTCGTTCCCTAAACGTTTTTCGGCAAGCACCGCCGTATTTCCTAAACTTCCTTCTTAATGCACAAAATATAAAAAAAAAACAAACAAATTTGCTCTTGGGTGAGGCAGGCCTAAGACGTTATGGGAATCATATTAATGGTGATTTTCTTTTTTTCTCTTTTCAGCGTTCTTTTATTACCATTCCAATATTCAAACTTAAGACATTACGTTTACGTTCCTTTCTCAAATTGGTTTGGGGAATAAAGGTGTATAAATATTTAATGTTTTGCTTATACATATATGCTGGGGAACAAAAAAGTGCGACCCCCTTTTAGAACACATCTATTAATAGGTCCCGGCCTGACAAATAAAACATATACTATTTTGCAAATTTCGACTTTATTCATCAATATATTATCCTTGAAAAGTAATACAATAATTTCAATGTTTTTCTAATAATTATACATATTTTTATAGAACGATTTCTCTTTGCCTTCAAAATATCCTTCAATTTCGGCAATTTTGTTTTTGTTTTTTGAAGATGAACAATGCACCTAATTTAGTCTTAATAATAAGCATTTTACATATAACGTAAATTACTCCAGTTACTTGAGTCTAGATATTCCCATTGGTTCATCCCAATTTTTGACATATCTTGTGCACTTATCTGATGTAGCTACACTTCAATGTGCTCTGCTTTTCACCGATCACTGCATTCTTACGTAAGCTCAAAAGGCTTCGTTCTTTTGAGCCGTCGCACTAGGTCTTGATTGTTCAACAGTTGAAGTACTTCAACGTTTGGGTGTTTGTGGAGCCTCTCTTCATGACTCTTGGCAATTTTCTTAATTTCTTCTTTAACTCTCCTCACGTGTAGTTCACGCGGTGGCGGTTGGTCCATACAGGGCACATAGGCACGTGCCCCACCAAAAAAAAAAAGAATTATGTCTGACAGTTACACTTTTGTATGATGTCTGACAACACACTAGACAGTATGTTCCGAACATACCAAGGTACATTGACAATACTCCTTAGCACTCGATTCTGGAATATTTAAAGGCAATTGTAATTGCTTTCTTTGGTACAACCCTATAGCTGAAGGCCGTATGTCCACAACGATTTAAGCACTTGCTGGTAGACCAGTACTTCATTTTTGATAGACAGCTGGGAATTTCTTCGCAACAGCCAATACATATTTTTATATTTGAGTTTTAATTGTTCTGTTTTCATTTCAACATGTTCTTTCCATTTTAGTTTGACATCCAGGTTAAAACCCAAGTATTTGGCTGATTTTTTACATGTAATTATTATTATTCGATTCCAATGGGTGGTAATTTATTTTTCTGTTCGTTATATTAATATGAACAGATTTATTTTCGTTTAGTTTTATACACCATTTGTCTGATCGAAGGGTTTGTCATTTATTGCGCCTTGGAGATTGACAGTTGTTTCTTCTATGGTGTTTCCAACTGCCAAGACTGCAATATCATCAACAAATGTTTGATATTTATTGTTACTAGAATGTGGCATGTATATAACAGATAAAGCACAGGTCTCAGTACGCTGCCTTGGGGCACTCCTGCATTTATTGATTTTAGTTCTGATTATTCATGTTCTTGCTTAATTCTGAAAGTTCGCTGATTTATACAGGATTCAACAAGCTGCACATACTGCACTGGTAAGCATCTTTTAAATTTCTTAATTAATCCTTGATGCCATACTTTACCAAATGCTTGCCTTTGCCTTGCCAATGCCTTTTCTAGTTTCTAATTTAAAAAATTTCAATACACTTTTGTGAGGTCTGAAACAGAAAAAAGTTGTTGGGGGTTAGATCTGGAGAATACGGTGGATGAGGGAGCAATTTGAAGTGTAATTCATACAATTTAAAAAAGAAAAAGGTTTACGGTTAGTGGCGCATCAGCATCTTAGGCTATTTAGCGACTGGACCTACAGCTTAACGTGGGTTCCGAACCACGTTCATCAGCTACTGACAAACCCAGGCCAGCACCCCCCTCAGGCCATAAACCTTTGGTTATGTGCCTACCCATAACTCTATCAGGAAGTCTACCGACTGGCGAGTGACCATCGTAGAACATTTCTCAGAAACCCACTTACCCACCCTTTAACTGGCGCGACTGAGGGGTAATTCGTTGTCGGATTTTACACTCTTGCCTAGAAACAATCACAGACATTTAGGTATAGATATGTGTGGGCACGTGTGTGTGTAATGTGAGTGTATATAAGTGTGTGTGTAGGGTAGAAAGTAAGACGGACAGAAGAATTAAAGAAAAACACCCATCCGAGTGCTGGAATTGAACCTTTGGACTTGCCAGGCCCATGCAATTTAGCCATCGTTTTTTGACACGGCGTATTGTCTTGGTGAAACAGAAATTTTTCTGTTCATTTGGAGCCTTTTTTAGATCTCGTCCTTCAAAGACACCAATAAAGCTATGTAATATTCGCTATTGGTGGTTTTACCTTTCTCGAGATAATCGTTGAACAATATCCCATGCACGTCCTAAAATACAGAGGCCATATCTTTACCTGCCAATAGTGCTCTTTTTGGTCGTTTTTGATGTCTTTTGCCGGCTCTTGTTCACTCAGCTGACTGCTGATTTGACTCTGGAGTGTAGTGATGGATCCATGTTTCATCCGTTTCATTCACATACCACATGAAAAAATATCTTTTATTTCGCTGAAACAACTCTGAACCTTCCTCAGAATAATCAGAATATGTTGTAGTTTTTGGTCCGCTGTAAGCAAACGTGGTACCCATTTTGTTAGCAATTTACGCATTCTCAAATGTTTATGCAAAATGGTATAAAATCCTTCCTGATATCTTCATGATATCAGCTATCTCCTGTTTACTCCTGTTTACTTTACGGTCTTGCGAAATAATTTTGTGAATTTTTCTGATGTTGCCTGGTGTAATCACCTCATTTGGACATCCAGAGCGTCCAGCATCATGGATGCTTATACGGGCATGTTTGAATTCAGCATACCCATCAATTATGGTTGATTCTTCTAGGACAGAGTCCGAGCAACGTTTATCAGGATATTGTTACATCAACGGTATTTTTCTTCATCAAAAAGGAATGCTTAATCAACATGCAATTCCTTTTCCACTGATTTTAGAATAACAAAAGTAGCGTCACTTGAAGCACAATAACTCAGAAACTACTAGATAGATTATCTTGAAATTTTGACACATGACGTTTGAAGGTTTGCATAATCGACCACCGGTAAGGATATTTCGTAAGTGACGTCATCTATATATCAGACATCAGACGCTGTGAAATTTGCACAAAGATTTTTAGGTAAAAATGGACTTCTTATTTAATCTCGTTAGAATAGACCATTTTCCAGAAAACTTTTTCTGAATCGATCGATCTTTGCGATTCAATAATATAATTGGATTTAAAAAATTAAAAAATATTACAAACAAAAAAGTTATGGCAGTATTACACTTATTAATACAAAGAACGTTTACGAAAACATTGCGAAAAAACATCTTCAGAGTTCCTCATTTAAGGGGCCCTAGTTCCTTTAAGAAGCAATTTTTAGGGTATGACTACACCTGTGTGTGTGTGTGTATAGATATATATATATATATATATATATATATATATATATATATATATATATATATATATATATATATATATATATATATATATATATATATAAAAGTGTGAAGTATCACCGAAAAAGTACCATTAGTTAATGTATAATTACTCTACCAAGCCAAATATCTTATATTTTTAATAGTACAATGCCTTGTCATTTACCAGTTGAATATAATATTGGAGACTTATTTGTTTATTTATATTTGTTAATAAAAACTTTAGGTGACAAAAAAATAACAATGGCTTTTAAACTTTTTGCTATTCGTTCATTGTTATAGAAAATATTTTAATATATTTGCTATACATTATCAATCCATCTACATAGTTTTAAATGTTACTATGGGTCGCGCAAAGCATTGTACTCTCGAAGAGAGGTGTCTAATATTGCAGTGACGGAGTCAAAACAAAACTTATAAATTTATTTCTCATCTACTTAAGCGATCTGAATGCGTTATTGCTAAAGTTTTGTAGGAACAAAAATTGAGAAAGATATCACTAGAAACCAGAGGTCGCCCAAGAAAAACAAGCAAAAGATTGGAGTATTTCACGAGAGGCGCGAAATCACCCATTTTCCACTTCGTTTGACATTAAACGGAAAATGGGTCTACAAATCAGTACACGGACAATTCGTAGACCATTGGTAGAGATGGATCTTCATGGAAGAGTTGCAAGAAAGGTTCCACATTTAAGTAAAAAAAAATATTCAGCATAGATCAAGTTTTGCCAGGTTTAACTTAAACGAAAACTGCAGCCGTAATTGGAAAAATATTTTATTTAGTGATGAAACAAAAATAAATGTCTTTGGATCAGATGGGAAACGGTACGTTAGGCGATATAAGAATGAAGAACTAAATCCGCGAAATACATTAGGAACAGTAAAGCATGGAGAAAGAAATATTAAACTGTGCGGTTGCTTTTCCTATAATGGTGTAGGTCCACTATATTGGATCAAAGATACCATGACCAAAGAAACCTACATGGAAATATTAGAAAAAAAATATACTTCCTTATACCGAAATGAATATGCCGATCCGAAACATATCGCGAAAGTACTGAAACGATGGGTTCTCACAAATAAGATTGAAGTGTTGCCCTGGCCGTCGCAATCTCCGGATTTAAATCCAATAGAAAATATTTGGCAGCATTAAAAAAATGCATTGCTAATAAAAAAACATCAAACAAAAATATGTTGAAACGGTTCAGAAGTTAATAGACTCTATTCCAAGGAGATGCTCAGCTGTGGTTAAACAAAACGCATATACTACTAAATACTAATATTTTACTATTATTATTCACGTATGAGCCCTACTGGACCACGCGAAGTACAATTAGAGGTGTTTGTTGTTGTTGGCCTTCCTTTGCGCCATACTAATTTGATTCTTTCGCTATGAACTTTTTTCCTTTCGTCAGACCTAGTTGTTTCACTCTTCCTACATATTTCTCTCTGGCCAACCTTCCAAACGTTAAACTTGTGTCTGAAACAGCCTCTATCCTGAATTTCACTTTGTGTAATATTTGCTGATCTTAGGTCCGCTTTAATTGCAGCAATCCATTTAATTATTTCTACTTTAGCTCTACTCATATTTTCATAAAATTCAACTATCTGTCTAGTTAGCCTACTCTGATTCATCCGTTTTATGTATCCGTAAAACTTAAGTCTTCTTTTTCTCATATCGCTATGTATATCTGTGTACTGTTTGATTTCTTGATTTTCTCGAGGTCGGTATGTTGTGCTATTTATTTGTTTGGGGCCTAAGCTTTTTCTTTCCTTCTTTTCAATGTCCTCGATGTCTCTCTTTCTATTCAAAATGAGCGTTTCTGCTCCATATAGACATTCTGGCTTAATAACTGTGTTGTAATGTTTCAGTTTTGTGTTTTTAGATATGCATTTTTTGTTGTAAATATTTTGTGTAGGTCTCAATGCCGTTTCCATTTTTTAACATCTACCCTTATTAGCTGCTTTTTCCAACCCATTTTCCATGATTATTTCATCCAAATATTTGAATTGAGAGACTCGTCTGATGTTACCATATTTTTTTTTAGAAATGGTGAAATTCTTAGTCTGTTTCAGGTCATGTATGGTGTCTCTTCAAAGGAAATTTGGAGTCCTATCTTTTCTGCTGTTTCTTTTAGGATTTCAATCTGTTTTTGTGCCCTTAATATATCTTGAGCCAAAATTGCTAGATCATCAGCAAACGCCAGACAATCAATTTTGATGTTGGGTCTCCCCAGTTTAATGGGCTGGTCAATATTTAGGGCCGACTTTTTTTCACGCCACTCCTGTATTACTTTTTCTAGAACACAGTTAAATAAGAGTGGCGAGAGTCCATTTTTTTTACTAATATTTTATATTTAGTAAGTTTGTTAATTAAACACAAGCACAATTTAAGGCTATAAGTGTTATACTCTTTTTTTTGATCAGAAAAACATATTGCAGCACATATTGTTTGATAGTTGTAGTAAGTTTTGTAACACTAGGATAATGTTTTATTTTATCAATATTTCTTGCATCAGGACACGTTACATAATGTTAATAATATTGTAATAATTCTGTAATAAGTTTGTTAAATACATTAAAATAAAATATTTCTGAAAAGAACAGTAAAGGTAAAGGTAAAGTATCAGGGTTTGAGGCGCATCAGCAACTAGGCTATTTAGCGATTGGACCTACAGCTTAACGTGGGTTCCGAACCACCACAAGCTTCCGACAAATCCGGGCCAGCACCCCTCTCGGCCTATGAACCCTTGGTTATGTGCCTACCCATAAGTCTATCAGGAAACCTACCGACTGGCGAGTGACCAACGTTGAACATTTCTCAGAAGGCATCCGTACCCAGCCTTTAACTGGCGTGACTGAGGGGTAAATCGTTGTCGGATTTTACACTCTTGCCTAGAAACAATCACAAACGTTTAGGAAGTAAATAGACAGAAGAAAGAAAGAAATACAACCATCCGAGCGCTGGAATCGAACCAACTACCGCTCCGATGCGGTTTCGGCTCAGTGCTCTTACCGTCCGCACCAACACGACCGGTGAAGACCAGTACTCACAAAGATATATATATATATATATATATATATATATATATATATATATATATATATATATATATAATGAATTAAACTGAAACTAAAGTCATGGTAACTAACGCATGGTAAAGGATTGTTAATTCCAAAACTCTAAAGATATAATGCCAAAGCTGGCAATTGTAGATAACAATGATCATTGTTTGAAGGAAATGATACAAATATATCAATAATTTGTCTAAATATAATGAGCGAATAGTAAACTATAACTGTGAATTACCTAAAAGTGAAGTAAGGAAATATCTATAACAAAAATTAGAACAAAGTATTTTGTATTCTTCGCACTAGTCTAATTCGTTTCGTATAAAGATCACATCTTCTTACAACTTATATATAACCTCATCTCTTTACATCTATACCAAATATATGTTATCCAGAAATACATACACAACTTTAAAAAGCAGTTGTTTTTTTAAATATGCTGTGTATAATACTACTTATAATATTACCCATAATGCTGTGCCTGAAACAAATTAGATTTTTAAGCTAACAATCGACTGTCACAAGATATTGAAATGAAACCGAAAAAAAAGAATATAGTAATCAATTACTCATTGAGACAGGTCCGTACAGGACAGGCTAAATCTTGAAACGCCAATTTAAATAGACTATTAATTTTGTATAGAATTTATATACAAAGCGATTTCGTCGCCGAAACATACTGCTACTTTTAATGGATGATCAGAAAATTAATGAACATTTAAGGATGCTGAAGGCGCTGTATCGATCAGGCGCATACGTCAGCTGTAAAAAAGATAAACATGGTCTTTCGAAAGGATAGGATAAAAGGATGGCTAGGGATAAATCATGAAAGATTGGAAACTGTACAGAGCTTGATTGAATTGGAATTAGGTTAGTAGAAGAAACTAAATAGGTTATTTTTAAATTATTTTGAGAAAACTCTTGCTATTTTTCCAGAAATATATATATATATATATATATATATATATATATATATATATATATATATATATATATATATATATATATATATATATATATATATATATTTTGTTTTAAGTGTTATTTGATGAGAAAAAATAATTATTTTCAGTAATATTCGAAACGAAAATATTAACAATAAATAAGTTCATAGTTATTATAATATTCTGTTAGAATGCAAGTCGTAGTTTTACAGACATATTGTCTCAAATATAAATCTGTCACTATCCTAAACTCTTCTCACAACTGCAGTTTTTAACAAGTTGTATGTAATCTGGGGTTAGCACTGGAGTATGTAAACTGGTGTTGAGAATTGTGAGTTTTCGGGTGAACTATTGTTGTGTAGTCGAAGAGATGGAATTAACCCACATAAAATATGAGCCGGCATACTGAGGAACAAACAGGTTAGAAAGAGTTTTATTTCCTGCAAACCCATAAATGATCGAATAATGGTCGCCGGATTTTACACAAAAATTCGAGGAAGATGAAAAAATAAATTTTCACATACTGTACAAGAAGTAACAACAGCTGGCATCCTTATACGCGGATGAATTAAATACAAACCGGAATTTTACAATTACTTTCCTCAGCCAATCACGAGCGGGTTGTCAGTGTAGATCGTTGCAGTGCAATATATTAGGAGTGGCAAAAATGCTAGGTCAGCTGTTTCACTCAGTTCTTTAGTCAATACAGCCATGAGTGAGCAACAGGTTCCACTGTCCGTTGCGCTGCGAGTTATAATAAAGTTTTTAACCAAGGAAAGCGTTAAACCATCCGAAATATTAACTCAGTTGAAAGTTGAGTTTGGTCAGCTATTTCACTCAGTTCTTTCAGTCATGAGTGAGTAACAGGTTCCACTGTCCGTTGCGCAGCGAGTTATAATAAAGTTTTTAACCAAGGAAAGCGTTAAACCACCCGAAATATTAACTCAGTTGAAAGTTGAGTTTGGTCAGCTATTTCACTCAGTTCTTTCAGTCATGAGTGAGTATATACTTCAGTCATGAGTGAACATATTGCCCACATTAGATATGGGAGAAATGAAAAATCTTGTGTTGCCCAACATGCAATCGTACATGACCACAGTATAGATATTAGTAATTTAAGACTAATTAAAAGTGTTAATAATAATAGGGCTTTGGATGCATATGAGAGCATTCAAATAGAAAAATGTAAGAAAATCATGAACCGAGATAAAGGACCGATTCCTTTCAGTCAACTTTTTCAATTATTAATGTAAGGCTTAGTACACTTCACGGTTCATGATTTTTACACGCTTCGTTAGGTATGGTTTTCATATAAATAGAACATAGTTTAGTTTTAGAATTAGATTAAATCATCTCCGGATGATGCTAACATGGCTAGCGAAACGTGCGTCGAGCAGTTTAAAAAAGTGTTTTGGCGTTTAGTGGTAAATCTCTTCAAGTTTAGTGCATCACACCAAAGGTTCCAATAGAAAAATTGATTTATCACTTGTTGAATAATTTAATCTGACATTATCAGCACGGCCATTTCTTTCATTTTCTTTTCCTACAATACACAATAGCATCAAAATAAAATTGTTCTCAAAGTAATTAAGATACTATACGCGAAAAATACTTAATCTAAACCCCCATTCATCACATTGTCTGCTACAAGAAAAATAATAATATCTACATATTAATAAGCCGTGCGTTTTGGTGACACTTGTAATAGAGTTTTTCTACCACCCGAAAGAGTAAATTAGACCTCGAGTATAAACATAGAAAAAACAAAATTTAACAATGTAGATCGAACATTTAGATATTCTAATGTTTATTTGCTTCAGTTCTGTGTCTGAAAATGAATAGGGCTGAATAAAATTATAATTTTCTTTTACGTACCATTTTTTATTCTCGGAGAGTGTTATTTATAGAGAATGTTATTTATAATTTGTTGTTGAGAACTCTATAAAGTATTTTTTTCCATGTTATGGAAAATCTAAATAATAGAATTTACAAATACTACAATAAAAAAACTTATTACATTTTCTAAAGTTTTTTTTTCTAATATATCTTACCTGGATCTGACTTGCAGTTTGCCTTATAGCTGTTGCAATCCTAGGACAAGATTTTTAATGTTTTCTTTAATCCATACATTGACATCTGTCTTCTTGTTCTTTACATGCTATTATATGCTCTTTACATATCTTCCGTTCTAGTCATGCTTTGTAATCTCATTTATCAGTCTAGTCAGTCAAATGTGCAATGCATTTTACATACAACTGACTATTTTGTTAATGTGCTGTTATTTTGAAAGTTAAATGGCTCACGCTTATGAAAATACTAAAGATACAATGAGATCTGTATAGAAGATGCATCTATTGAAAAAGTATTTTTCTGGAGAATATTTATAAGTACTTTTTCACTAGATGCATGTCCTATACAGATCTCATTGTATTTTTAGTATTGTCATAAGCGTTAGCCATTTAATTTTCAAAATAACAGCATATTAACTGGTCTACTATATATGAAATTTATTGAAATTATCAAATTCACAAATAATAATGTCATTATAAGTTAAGACCAAAAAAGATTAGTATAGGATGGTGAATCTATGGTTCGATCTGGCTCTTCAGAGAGTTTCACTCTATAATAAGTCAACACAGGTGATGGCTTATGCTGATAACCTGGACATTGTAGCAAAAAACCCGGCATGGATAAGGGGGGCATTCATAAATAACAATAGGCACATCTATCTTCTAAAGAGGAATAAAACAATTTTTATTACTTTGTCATCTATCACTTTTATTTTTAAACAAAATTTGAGTTTTGTACAGCTGCAAAACCTTAGTTTTAAAGTAGTGTTTGAGAATATAAAATCGTTTTACGAAACTATAGTCACATAAATTTTGTTTAAGAATAAAAGTGATAGATAACAAAGTAAATAACTGTTTTATTCCTTTTTAATAAATGAACTGTCACAAACTAACGGACAAATCAATCAATATCTTCTAAAGAGCCGAGCAGTTTAAACACCTGGTTTTATCCTGTAAATATGCATAACATGTCTGACGAAATTAGAAGGAGCTTACTGCTAGCGAACAAATGCTACTATGGAGTTCCATAGTAGCATTTGATAAACCATAAGATAAAGACGAAGAAAGAACCATGAGATAAACCATTTTAACGCACCTATCTAAGAAGAAAACTTATAAAACACTAATCCAGCCTGTACTACGAGTGTCGTTAAATAAGTGCTTAGAAAAAAAAACGAATTAATTTAAGTAGATTTTTTATATATATATATATCAACATAATCTCCTTTTAGCTCTATACACTTTTCCATTCGTTTCTCCATCTGTTGTCCGCTGAGCCATTTTTTAAAGTTCGGAAATAAAAAAGTCACTAGGGGTCAAATCCGATAAATACGGTGGATGTTGTAATAAATCGAACTATAATTCCATGATTTTGGCCATTGAAACTGTACGGGTGTGTACCCGAGCATTGTCTTGATGGAAGAGGATCTTTTTCTTTTTCAAATGAGGGCGATTTTTCTTAATTTCTTTGCTCAGCCGGTGCGATAACGACGCATAGTACTCTTCAGTTATCGTTTTTCCTATCTCCGAGTAATCGGTGTAGATGATTGCCGTACATCCCAAAAAACTGTGGCCGTAACCTTGCCGGCACACCGTCTTTGCCTTCTTCGGAGCCCATTCGCTTTCAAAAATCCACTATTTTAATTGTTCCTTTGTCTCTGGAATGTAGTAGTGTATCTATGTTTTGTCCACAATTATGTATCAATGCAGAAACTCATCAGGATTACGTCCAAAGAGCGCCAAAACAGTCTCAGAGTCGACCACACGATTGCGATTATTCTCCACTGAGTGCAAACGCGGTACCCATCTTGCCGAAATTATTTTCACACTCAATTTTTCGTGCAGAATTGAAAACACTGTACTTGGCGATAAGCCTATGGCCTGAACTATTTCGCACAATTTGATTCATCGATCATTTAAAACCATATCGTGGATTTTGTCAATCATTTTGGGAGTAATCACTTCCACTGGACGTCCCGAACGATGTCCATCTTTTGTGGATGTGCGGTCACGTTTAAACTCATTTACCTAATTATAAATAGTTGCAAAGACAGGAACAAACCTGTCATGAACTTTATCCAGTTTAGCTTTGATCTCTTTCGGTGTTAAGCCTTTTAAATATAAGTGTTTAATTACCACTTGAAACCCACTTTTTCCATTTTTTTAAATAAAAGAAAGTTTCTTGCTTCATCGCCAATAAAAATCAAAAAACCATGTGAATATGCGTCATTTGCAAACATTATTGGACTCACCAAGACTCAACTGATTGAAACAATTGGTAGAATCATTGAATGTTCGCCAATACACCATTTCCAAAAGTCTACACACATTAGGAAATATATAGACGGAAAGAAAATCGGTTCCATATAAATCGAAGGAAAGAAACATTGAAAGGCGAAAAACCACTTGTGAAACTTTGCTTGCCAGACAGGAAAGAAAATGTTTTTTTGCATCCAGTTGTAGCAGGTGATGAAAAGTAGAGACAAAAATGATCAGAATACTCCCAAAGACACGATAATGTAATTTTTCTATATGACAATGTTAGGCCTTATGTTGCAAAATGTGTAAAAATACTAGTAGGAAAACGTTAAATGGGACGTCATACCCCACCTGCCGTAGTAACTGGACATAGTTCATTCGAACTATCACTTATTTCGATCGATACAGTACGGACTTTCAAAACAACATTTACACTTACGAAGAAGTGAACATTTGGCTTAATGAATGGTTGGCGTCAAAAACTAAAAGTTCTTTTGGTGCGGAATCCATTCTTTGGCAGAAAGATGGAAAAAAGTAATAGCTAAGGATGGCTAATATGCTAATTGTTCAGGTTTATTTTGTTATGGAAATAAATGCTCAAATTTTGCGAAAAATCGACATTATTAACCGAAACACTTATTACACAAGGTGATTCACGGTGAATGGTACATTAGACTTTTAGGGAGAACTACTTAAAGTAAAGATTTGAAATTTTAGACACTTACATAAATAAATATGAGCTCTCCATTTAAAATATCTTTTGTACTGCGGTTCTGCCAAATTACTCGTAGCTGATACCAACCTTGTTTTTTTAAATGTAATATAATATTACATTTTTACATTTTATGAGATATTTTGAAACTTTTTTATATAACTTATGCCATCCCTATCTTGAGCCATTTCGGAAATAAATTTTTTTTTCTAAAATATTTGGCAAGAAACATCCGTGAATATAAAAATATTTCTTTTTACAACCAGCATAGCTAGATATCTAAATTATTGAATACGATTCTTTAATAGGTTGCTTTATGATAATATGACAAGAGAATTAATTTATCGCATACAGGGTGTTTACAAAATTGTGCACATTTAATAGAACTTAAAAATTCATGTTTTGTAGGAATTTTAAATGGAACACCCTGTATTTTATAGTGGAGCACAAAAGAGCAATACATTCTGTATCTAAAAGTGTTGTGTGATGATATACCTATTTTTAGCGGTTGATAAGCAGACAACTCTATGAACTATTCCAAGACCGACGGTTTAGACGTTTGGGTCCGTGGAATTGGCCGCCGAGATCACCCGATTTAACTCCCCTTAATTTCTATCTTTGGGGTACTGTAAAAGACAATATCTACAAAACACCAGTAAATACTAGAGATGAGTTAACACAGCGGGTGAATCAAGCATTCGCAACCTTAGATCCTATTGAAATAAAAAGAGCTGTCACGGAAGGGGTCCATATAAGAAAATATATTAAATCGAGAGTTCATATTCATTTATATAACTATCCAAAATTTAAAATCATTACCCCAGCTAGTTCTTCATAAACGTCTAATATACCATCAACCGTGAACCACCCTGTATATGGGGCATTCCATACCAAATCGACCACTTTTGACCCCACCTCTTTCGATTTCGCTGAAACTTTTGTGTCCTTTTCTACCCCCTTTCTTTGGGGGGGGGGGGGGGGGGGGGTTCTCCGACACGTATTCTCAGAATTTTTTCATTTTTTTTATTCAATCCAAAAAAAGTTATGGATTTTTGAAAAAAATAGTCTTTTTTGTTTTAAATAGCCATATATTTTTCAAAAATTGACCTATAGAAACGTTTATTTTTTTAAATTTTTGGTACTAAATGACCAATGTGTATAAAATAAATTCATTATTTTGGAGTCAATATGTTACAATATACCAATTGCTTTGAGAAGTAATTTAAAAATAAAAGAACTAACTTTCAATAAAACTAATAAGCAGTAGTTCCTCCATGACTCTGTATGCATGCCTGTAGGAGATTTGACATGCTGTCGTTTAAACGATCAATTTGAGATTGTGGAATTATCTCCCATTATTCACAAGCAGCGTCTTTTAGTTCTCGTAGTGTAAAAGGAGGATTGTTTCATTTCTTAATGCGTGTTTTCGGAATGTTCCAAACATGTTCGATGACATTCATGTCAGGGAAATTTGCTGACCACCCTAACTTATCCCTCCCCCTTCAAGAAAATGTTGTAGTGCTGCTGTTCGATGAGGAGGTGCGTTATCATCCATGAAAACAAATCCGTCGCTTACTACGCCTCGGAACAGACTCACAACAATATTTAAAACTTCTTCGATGTACACAGCACCAGTGAATCTTCCCTCCAGGACCTGTGGATGTGTTTGTGTACCCCTCATAATTTCACCCCAAAACATCACGCTCCCACTTTCAAATGGGATACGTTGTTGAGCTGTTTCTAGTCGGGCTTGTCGACCTGGAGCTCTCCAAACTAATGCTCTTCATGAATAAGAAACCAAGTCAATTCTCGTCTCATCAGAGAA
The DNA here is from genome assembly GCA_031761425.1 of Cosmopolites sordidus. Lineage (NCBI taxonomy): Eukaryota > Metazoa > Arthropoda > Insecta > Coleoptera > Curculionidae > Cosmopolites > Cosmopolites sordidus. The sequence goes on along the minus strand of JARFXV010001712.1, from coordinate 278,430 downwards.
CATCACGTTATTCCAGTTAGCACTGTGATCCACCATTTATCGAGCCTATTGCAATCTTACATTTTTGTAGAAAGGTCAGTTTGGCAACATGTAAAGTTCTTCTGCGATGCAGATTTACCGCTCGCAGTCCGCTCTTTCAATTGAACATCGATAAAGAACTGAAATAATGTGTAAATACCAGTCAACGGAATGGGTAAAAATCAAACCTGAAAAATCAAAAAAACCTGTGTTATACGCAAAACAATGCTTTTATTATTGTCATTAAAAACGGTTAAAATATATATCCATCACAATTTTTAGAGTATCATAGGCGTAGATATTATTTTTGTAAATATTCCAAACTTTTGGACATATGGGTATTTTATATATATATATATATATATATATATATATATATATATATATATATATATATATATATATATATATATATATATATATATATAGATATATATATATATGCAAAATTGTTAATGTCAGCTATTTAAGGCTTGCGGTTCTTAGCAATTTCCTGGAATGGGTCGAAGACCTCTGCACATAACGAATACACTATGCCACTATACTTGGCATTTATCGATTATAAACTAGCATTTGATTCAATCTCAAAGCGGGCCATAATGGATGCATTGCTTAATCAAGGTGTAGAGAAAGCCTATGTAGACCTACTAGGATCGATATATAATGAAGCTACAGCGACAGTCCACCTTGACGATCTTGAGGTGGGAATAAATGTAGAGCGAGGCGTACGCCAGGGGAATGCAATATCGCCTTTTCTTTTCTCAGCCTGCCTGGAAGAAGTGTTCCGTAAGCTGGATTGGGAACAAGATGAAATAAGGATTATGGTGCGTACTTAAATCATCTTAGATTCGCAGATGATATCGTTCTTCTTTCACAAGACCCAGATGAGCTGCAAAGACACGTACAAGAATTGCAAAGGGCTGGGGAAACATTTGGCTTGAAAATAAACCAGAAGAAGAGTCAGGTCATGTCCAATAAATTTGCTGAGGACAAAAGGATTTCTATTTTAGAAACGGATTTGGAAGTTGTGGATCACTATATATATATATATATATATATATATATATATATATATATATATATATATCTTGGGCAAAGGGTTTCAATGGAAGGGTACACCGTTCGGGAGGTGGAACGACGCGTTAAATGTGGCTGGCAGGCATTTGGCAGGCTCAACATAGTGTTTAAGAGCAAACTACCACTTTGTCTAAAAAGAAAAGTCTTTGATCAGTGTCTCCTGCCCGCTATAACATACGGAAGTGAGACCTGGACACTCACATTACAGTCAGTTCAAAAACTTCGAGTAGCACAGAGGGGAATGGAAAGATGTATGCTTGGCATTACTAGACGGGATAGAAAGACCTGCACATGGATCAGAGAACAAACGAAAGTGAATGACATCATTGGAAGAATAAAGCAATTGAAATGGAAGTGGGCAGGCCATGTAGCGAGGCGATGGGACGAAAGATGAACCAGGGCGGTCCTGGACTGAATACCGCCTGATCGCAAACGTCCACGGAACCGAAACACGATGGACTGATGATATTATTACATACATCGGACCCGAATGGCAAAGGTAAGCTCGGGACCGCGAGAGTTGGAAGCATGCTGAAGAAGCCTTCATCCTGCAGTGGATTGATACGGGTTGATGATGATGATGATGATGATATATATATATATATGTATATATATATATATATATATATATATATATATATATATATATATATATATATATATATATATATATATAAAACAGCTTGTTGGGAATAAAACAGTTCTCCACGATATCAATTTATAGCGGAAAGGCTTGTTGATATTCCCACGATACAATAAAGCAAAAAAAAAAATTCAATTTTTTTTCAAAATGTTAATTCGTTAATTACTAATTGGATGCCGCTATTCTCAGAGTTATGTTTTATTTTAATTTCCTGGGGCGATATCAATTGTTCCCCCGCCCACTTTTTTTTTTGCTGGAACAAACCAAACGAAAGCAATAAACATGCAAATAGAGGACAAGCCCAGAAAATTTTCGAACAGGAGGATCGATTGTGAAATTAGACGCAATATCCAGTTTCGTGAACGGGAACGAAGGTAGACAGAGACGATCGGTAATAGCCGTCGAAATCACACATTAATTCTTTAAATTAAAACGGAATATTTCCTCGGATATGTCTGTTGAATCGAAAGTCCAACACGGAGTAGTTCGATTTTAAATTCCATTTTAGAAAGATATCTAAAAAATAATGAAAATATATAGGTACATGGCTATTTTTCTTTTATATCTAACTAAGGTAGTCCATAGATGATCGATTTTATTTTAAATAAAAGAACTAAAACTTATGTCCAAATTTCCAGTATGTTTAAAAAATTGTTTTGACTCATAATGTCTTCATTAAATACGAAACAACAATGCGTACATTGTAAGTAAGAAAATGTAATTTACGTGCAATAAATATGCGAAATAACTTTCGTAAATTGAACCAACGATTCTTAAAATTATTTTGAACAAAAAGTTTCTTTAAAACATGGGTCCAAAATTCAACATTTTCGCCGAAAAGGCAATATATTTTTTTTTATAAATGGCAACATTCCAAATTGTTACTAACATTCAGTTTGATTCATGTAATATTTTTAATACCATATTTTTATAATCATTTATTTCATATGTCTCTGCATAAATTTGGTTTGTTGTTTAACAACAAAAAGAAAACTTACACATTAGTGCCCTTTAATGTCGAAGTTGAATTATTAGTTTTCATTAAAATCACTAATTTTTTACAGCATAACACGTTTAAAGGATTTATTTCGCATTAAGACACTCATGAGTAATTGTTTTATTAAATTAAATGTTTTGTTATATGTCAAAATGTCCATTATTTGAGTCTATGTAAGCTTGATATGATTCTAACCTTGGTTTTACCTTTTACCTTGACTAACCTTAACTTGAACGTCACTGGGAGAAAATCCTGGTACATTTCTAATTTGATTACTGCATCTCCGTAAATAAGAAACATATCGTTACATTATAATTTTGGTACTAGACGGAATTTAAGTACGCATACACTAAAATCATTTTTGTCCAAACAAGGTAATCAACTCTATTAAGCGACACTACTAAAACTACGATAGTACGTTACCACCTCGACTTCTTGGCTGATTTTTAAGTATCAAAAAATTGTTTTTACAAAGTTCGTTGGTTTATTTAAAATTTATTCGTTAAATAATAACCATTTATTATTTTCCAAATATAATTTTACACATATTTTCTTAAAATGATAATACAGGTCGACATGATGTTTGTAACATAGATGCGAATGCTTTTAGCGTTTCATTTAGATAGTTATTTTCATAGAAATGGCCTAGCACGTCCCACTTTCAAGAACCTGCTTCTCTTTTATATCATGGAATAATTGAAATTATTTGTACCTGACTTTGGACTGGACAATATAGGAATTACCACAAGACCGTAGAGGTGGTATTTCCAGAGTATTCTACGAACCTTTAAGGGCTGTTTTATTGTTTTCTAGAGTTTAGTTTATTTTGTCTCGTTTACAGTACTGTCAAATGTTCAAGTTCTAGTCATCGATTTTGCAAAAATACAGCGGATAAGTTTTGTTATATATGCGGACGATTTATTTTAAAGTCACAAGCTAGATCTATATCCGAGGAAGTCAAAAAAGCCTAAATTTTATATTTTAAGTGCCAATTTGGATATCAAGATAAAAATTGGTCTCCTCATGTTTGCTGTGTGAATTTTCACGTAATTTAGTGCAGGGCCAAAAGTGTATGCCGTTTGTTATTCCTATGGTGTAAACCTACCTGAAATAAATATTTCTTCAATTAAGTGATGAAAGACTAAAAGAAGGCATATTTTTTCAAGAAAAATTAATGGAAAAGGAATTGGCAGCTTGGAAGTATTTTGTAAGTGTAGTGTAAGGATTTCTGGGCAACAAGAAACTATCTAACTTATATGAAAACTATAAAAATCTCATAGATAAACTCTTGAAGCCTATGAAATACTAGGGTATCGCAGGTTGCAACGAACAAGGAGAGAAGTTTCACCAGGATATCAGGACGATGGAAGCAAGATACCAGAAACGCTGGAACCCATCTATGCGTGGCCTACTGCTGGTTTTTAAAAAAAGATGATACTTCAGAACTCAAGAGGAAAAATAATTAAAGTTTTTGTCGCTGTATGATATCTCATGTAATATATTTTTCCTTCACATAATCCTCAGTAATTTTTGCATAGATTTAACACGTCTTATATGTTTATATTAAATGAACATTATCTGTAACAGAAAAAAACTGTTCGTTTTACAGTAATTACAGTTGAACCGTCCAAAGGTTACCCATGCGTCATCAATTTTTATCCATACGAATCAAATCAAAAATTATTAGTCAAATTAGTGCTGACTTTCATAATGGACGTGGCTACTGCCTTGAAAGACGGATATTTATGTTTTTGATTTAAATTCACGATACACTTATTTGTATTTATTTATGACATGAACTTATAAAAAGTTATGTTATAAATCGATATTTTAACGTAAAATTTCGGTGGTCATGAAATTGTAAAGTTTTATGTCATAGATCGATCGAAGAAGTTTGTAGGTTAAAATTGGACGAATTTCAAGTTATCAGGAAATTTTAGGGAAATTGACAACGAATTAATTTGTTATTGGTCCAAATCGCTGTATTTACTCTATAAACATTATTGTCGAGACCAATTTTTATATGATGAAAACGTTATCAAGGTATGAGAATATACAGGTTCTTAAACAATTACATTACACATTTATTACAAACATAATTTCAAATATTTCATATAATTACATAAAGCATACAAAAACAGCTGTCTAAATATAGTGCTAAAAACTGAGTACTTAATACATAAATACAATAATACATAAATAAAATGGTTTTTCCTATATCTAAATAATTAGATATACTAATAAATTCATTAATCAACCACATTAACTGTATAGGTATATATCTTCATCAGATTCAGACGAGGAACTTTCATTTACATTGATTATTATAGGCTCAACTTCAACATTGACTATGCGTTATTCTCGGCTAAACCAGTCTTCAATTAATTTCTCTGTATACCCTACAGATTTTTCCCACACTTCTTTGTTGCACTGTTCGAATGCTTCTTTCCATATATTTTAACACTATTGTCTTGCCAAGAATTTCTTTTGTTGTCTTTTGATGAATGATCACCTATTGTCATTTCTTTTTTACTTAAAGCCTAGCCCCTCCAGGAGAGTATTGAGTGATGTACGACCCATACTGGCAATTTCATTTCTTCTCAACTTCATATTAAGGTTTTTGATAGTTACATGCTTTCCTACAAACGAAAAAACTATAATATGTTATGAGACAGAGCTATACTTGTATTTTTAGTTTATGAAACTGTTTTTTGAACATTAAACTATATCATATTCTAGTTTTAGTCAACACACTTGTATGTACACTGTATATACAAGTAGACCTCAAGCCTATTTATTTTTGGTAAAAATTAGTATTTTCTGGTACTATAGGTATTTTAATAATTATTGCTAATACCTAAATATTTTATTATTTACCAGGAATAGCAGGATATGCCAAATATTTGTGCTAGATATAAGTAAGATAGGTGTTAGCTCAAAATTTTACGGTTTTCTAATAAATTGTAAAACCAAAATGTTTGCGAATGGGAAAAATTAAAAGGCATATGTGTCATATAAAAGGCACAACTGGCAAACAATTAGTAGGCATTCATTAGAGTTAAATCACTTACTTTCTTTGTACATATTGTACAAGGTATTTTGACAATCCATTTTATTTCCTTCAGGTAAGTCTGTTGTTTTGGTTTTCACTCAAGGTCTGCTTGTTCCAGAAGAAGAAATAACTAGATTATGTCCTTTTCTTTTCTTAATAAGGCAAGAGTGTAAAATCCGACTACGAATTACCCCTCAGTCACGCCAGTTAAAGGCTGGGTAAGGCCGGATGCCTTCGTAGAAGTGTTCTACGTTGGTCACTCGCCAGTCGGTAGGTTTCCTGATAGACTTATGGGTAGGCACATAACATAAGGGTTTATAGCCCGAGGGGGGTGCTGGCCTGGGTTGTCAGAAGCTGATGACCGTGGTTCGGAACCCACGTTAAGCTGTAGGTCCAGTCTCTAAATAGCCCAGTTGCTGATGTGCCTCTAACCATAACACTTTACCTTTTTTTACCTTTTTCTTAATAGAATTCAATTTTTCTTGGTGTTTTTAATGCTGCTGCAACTCTCTAAAAAATATATCACAATGTGATAATCCAAAATAAGTAAAACGTGATCAAATTAAGTATTCTTTGCCTCTTGAATGTGGATGAAAGAGACTCTAACGGTCCCCCATTCCTTTTTTCCATTTCAAAATACTCATAAACATTGAGCACAAATTGATGGGCTTGAGATTTCAGTGTTTTTCCCGACATTATCTGAAATCAAACAAAATGTTAAAACAATTATAGATACCTTAAAAGTTCGCATTTCTATATTTCCGTTATTATTTTGAAACGGTTCTTTATCTTTCAGTATGTTTTTAGAATTAGCCAATATAAATTCTGTGTTTATTAAGCATTTGTAATAAAATGTTTCTGGTTAGGTTAGAATTATTGAAGGAATTAAAACATTATGAATCTTTACGAATAGTTACCGACAACAAAATAATCAATAACAGTAGTTGTTATAAGAACTTATTTTACAATAAAACTGGAGTTTACATCACAAAATTTCACTAAAACACAATATCAATACAAGTCAAATGACAACCAAAACAGTACCGCTGAACTCAATAGAGGAACTTTTGACAACTGGTTCGAACAAACACCTTTTAATTATTTGTTGCTTTCTCTTTCTACCCCGCTGTACATTATCGAACCTACTGCTCTTACCCGAAGACATACGTATTGATTTTTATCTCCTTATCTCTCGTTCCGTAAAGCAAAAGAACATATTGAGACAATGTCTATGATATAGGAAATTCATGACGTCATTTGATGACGCATGAGTAATCTCTTGGCGGTTCAACTGTAGCTTATCATTTTCAGATTGGGGACTACAAAGTACTTCATATACAACTATATTCATCAATATTACCTCAAAAAAGTTTAAATTTGTTGACCTGTGTAATTATTACCATAGTTTTTCGATTGGCGATTTAACAACTTTTTCGCGGAAACCGTTAAGTTTTTAACCCTTATTTTAAGGAAATTTTTTCTTTAAAATTATTTTGAGAATCATTGCTTAAATTTACTAAAGTTATTTCCCTTACATTCTGAATACTACCTTGTTTTACTACCTAAAAATAAAGTAAAAAAAAGTAAATAAAAAAAAGATCTAAGCTTTAAAGTAAGTAAAGTGTTTAGGTTAGAGGCGCATCAGCAACTAAGCTATTTAGCGACTGGACCTACAGCTTAACGTGGGTTCCGAACCACAGTCATCAGCTTCCGACAAACCCAGGCCAGCACCCCCCTCAGGCTATAAACCCTTGGTTATGTCCCTACCCATAAGTCTATCAGGAAACCTACCGACTGGCGAGTGACCAACGTAGAACACTTCTCAGAAGGCATCCGGCCTTACCCAGCCTTTAACTGGCGTGACTGAGGGGTAATTCGTAGTCGGATTTTACACTCTTGCCTAGAAAGAATCACAAACATTTAGGAAAGATAAACGGACAGAAGAAAGAAAAATAACCATCCGAGCGCTGGAATCGAACCAGCTACCGCTTCAGCGCGGATTCGGCAAAGCAGACGCTCTTAACGCCGCACCAACGCGACCGGCATCTAAGCTTTTTCAAAGAGTTACGCAAATTAGGATCTATATATCACTCATTCGGCTAGTAGTCACTTATTGCTGCGAGGCATACATTTTGACAAAGGAAACAAAAGAGATGCTTGCAGCGTTTGAAAGAAGGGTACTCAGACAAAAGTTGGTGTTGTGAATGACAATGGAATTTGGAGGATCAGGTATAACTTCGAACTTACGTAATTACGAACTTACGCAATACAAAGATCTGGATATTGTAGACTATGTGAGGGTTTAGCGGTTCAGGTGGTCGGGACATGTGGCGAGAACGCCAGAAAACCGAATACCAAGGAAAATCATAGAGGGTCGAATGGAGATAACAGAAAAAAAGGCAAACCAAAAACTTGATGGCAGGACAATATAAGAAGAGATAGTGAAGAACTACTGGTCATCTAAAACTGGCGAGAGGCTGTTGGAGATCAATCCTGCCGGAAGCGAAGGTTGAAGGAGATCAAGGGTCACTGACACACTGTAACAATACAAAAAAAAGAACCTAAAAATAAATTAATAAAAAGCCAATAACCGGATTAGACCGGTTGTTGCATTTCTTAGAGTTCCTTCAACTGAATTGTCAGACAAGCCAATTAATATTATTTTATAATATACAAATTTTAAACTAAAATATAATATTCTAAATGTCTATGATCTCATCAATAAAATAAAAGGTATAACTTACCCAGAAAATCCAAACTATTTTTTTAGACATACAAAATTTATTTCCGAGTTTGTCAACAAATAAAGTAATAGAGGTAGTTGACAAATTACTTCTGAAAAATAAAGTTAATTTAATAATGATTCAAGCAATTTTATAGCTATTTTCAATTAGTTTGGATCAGAATTATTTTGAATTTTATAATACATTCTATATTTCTAATGACATGATAATGAATAGGGAAACCTTTCAGTTAGTCATTTACTAAATGAATTTTTTTTATGGATAACTTAATAAAACAACATAAATCAACATGAAGTGTTTAAATCAGTAGTTTACTGGAATATTTATGTTGATTTTCAACTGTGCTTCACAGATACTGATAGACAATTAAGTCAATATATAGTTACTTACATAAATTAAAAAAAAAGAAACGTCTGAAATAAATTCCAAGAAACATGAAATGTTATACACCTTGATATTCAGACTGTTTACAGTTTTTTTTAATTTAAACTTATAAATGATAATATACATATTTTTTATCGGAAATAACCGAGAACCAATAATAAGAACTTAGACATAAATATTTCCAATTTTTAAAAGGGCTAATAACAATTAATTAAGTACTATAATATATACTAACTACCAGTTTTATAACGTTTATAACAACGTTTGATGCATGAAATATAAAATAACTAAATTTATATGACAGGAATTTAACAATATGTACACGCATCGATATAAAAATGTTTCCTACCGAAAAAATTGTTCGTTGATCTCTAGATTTTACCTGTTAATTAACAAGTAAAAATTTCCATCAAAGACTAATAATTTTAACAGCTAGTGCGATTTCGAATAACGCTTATTAAGTTCTAATCATCATTTACCATGCTGACTAAATTTGGGCACAACACACGACTTTGTAAAGTATAATTGGCATAATTTCTAAATTTGCTCCAGTTGTTTTTTTTTTCGAACCTCCAACTTTATCATATTTATTTTTAATTTAATTACATTATTGTTATATATTTGTTCGAAAAGGTTTCCGCGGTTTGGTAATGTTAAAGTTACTAGGTTTTCTTCAAAATGTTCACTTGGAAAGCTTCAGGACAAATCAACTAGATTCTCTTGATAATGGCTTCAAATCTAAAACACGGTTCTACTCCAGAACCTAGTAATTAACATTACCGACAGCGAAAGCCTTTCCGAACAAAAAAAAAAACAAATATATATATATATATATATATATATATATATATATATATATATATATATATATATATATATATGTATATATACCAGGTGTCCCATTAAGGATGGATCGCGGCCGTATCTTGAAAACTATTTATCCCACAACTTTGGGGAAAAAAAATTGTACTAAAATGATCATGAGAAATTCACCAAAAATATTTTTATGCTTCTAAAACGACCGCAAGAGGGCGTGACGAGCTAAACATTTTTAAAAATCTTTTTTTTTGTGTATTTTCAAGTGTTAACCGAATAAGAAAAATTCTCAGTTATAATTAGCAAACTGTCTCCTACAACTTTGTTTAATGACATTTTGTCGTAACTTCGCGAATAAAGAAGTGGGGGGGAGTTTAACCTATTTAGATAAAAAGTCGTCTAATGTCCGTCTGCCTAAACCGATTTTCCTCAATTTGGATTCATTTAAAAGGCAATTGCTGCAAATGAAACCGCGAGGTGGCTTTACATTCAACAATAGTTTATTTGACGTTTTGTTCAGTTTTTTGAAATGGAATGGTACAGCTTTTATTACATGGCTAGAAAGGTATTTTAAAGAGGAATCATCCAGTGAAAACCCGAAATCGATATCTCTGACATGTCAAGAGATATTTCGATTTTTTTGAAAAAATCAGTTATTTCAATACTATCTGCATTAAGTAAATATTAACCTAATGTTCGCCTTCCTTCACACTTTACCCAGGCTTACGACTGATCCAAATTCTTCGTGCCATATTAATTTGGAGCGTGTTTAAAGGCCAACGGGCCAACAACGAAGATAATAATAATAACAGTCAAATAAAATTAACAGCACAACAGTCTAATAATTAACAGAATTAAATCTTCCTTTCTAAATGTTCAAAATGCCTTCCATCCTTAGAAATGCAAAGATTTATATTTCGACGAGTACTAAAAACGGCAGCTTCAATTTCCGTTCTTGAAATGCTGGTTATTGAATTTTGAATTCTTTCAATCATATTTTCTCGTGTGGTAGGACGAGTTTGAAAAACAAGGTCTTTTAGTCTTCTCCACAAGTAAAAATCGAGGACTGTCAAATGAGCGCGCCGGCCACGAAAATAAACTACCTCATCCTATCCAACGATTTGGAAACGAAGCATCCAAGAAGTTTCGAACCACCTGCGAGAAGTGGGCAGGGCATCCATCATGCTGGTACCACATTTGTCTTCTTGTTTCCAACGAAACATCTTCCATTAGTTCTGGCAGTCCCTTTTTCTAAAAAATTTAAATATGTTTCACTATTCAAATGTCCATTAAAAATAAAGGATCCAATAATTTTGTCTCCCAAAACACCACACCATACGTTCACACTCCATCTATTTTGGTGGTTGATTTCTAACATCCAGTGTGGATTAGCAACTGCCCAGTAGTGCACATTATGTAAGTTAACGCCTCCATCACTGCTAAAAGTAGCTTCGTCAGTCCATAGTATGTGTTTTAAGAATTGTTTATTTCCACTACATATATTTTTTAACCAGTGACAATAGTCTAACCGTCTGTCGAAATCGTTATCCAAAAGGGCTCGGTGTAAGACAACATGATAAGGGTGCAGCTTGTTATCTCTTAAGATTCGATGAACGGATGTCTTGCTAACACCTAATTCTTCAGATATTTGTCTGATACTTAAATGGGGGTTGGTTTCAACATAAGCCAGAACATTTACGACATTATCTCTATTACGAATCGAACGTAACTTGGTGCGGACTGGATCTGGATGCACAATTCGTGTTTCTCGAAAGCGTCTTGCTAGACGTGTAAACACCTTCTTTCGGGATATTGACTTGCATATTGCCGCTCTGCAATATATGCATTTTCAAAACATCGGAAATACACCGTCAACATGTCATAGGCCTCGTTATTCGTAAAAGGCATTGTTAGATATTATTATAATAATTATTAATAATCAATAAATGCAATGTTAAAAGTGTAATGCATTTCAAAACTGACAAGTTAATTGGACTGTTTTTGTTTGTTTCCATGTTCCCTTCTTACACTCTTTGTGTAATGTACCTAAGGATTGCATGCGTTTATTTGGAAACCCGAAAACGCATAATTTCATTCATCCATTCATTTAGTTTAAAAGAAAGAGTAGGTATATTTATTAATGACTGATTTCAATATACTGTCAAGTAGTATTTAAGCATCACAAAAGAGAAAATGCAACAATTGCGGAAAGGCATTTTTTCCGCTTATGTAATTAAATTAGAAAATATTATCAAGGTCAGGATTAGAACATTTATGATGATTGATACTGAATAGATAATTTTATTTTTTAAATAAAATTGTTGCGGTTGTGATTGCGACCTAAATATTTAGACTAATTTTTAACTTAATATTACGGTAAAAATTAAAACTAACTGATTGTTTTCAGAAAAATCGAAATATCTCTTGACATGTCAGAGATATCGATTTCGGGTTTTCACAGGACGATTCCTCTTTAAATTACCTTTCTTGTCATGTAGTAACCATTCCATTTGAAAAAACTGAACAAAACTTCAAAAAACTATTGTTGAATGTAAACGCCACCTCGCGGTTTTATTTATAAACTAAATAATTGATCTCCCAGATTATCTGATTGTCCCAGCAATTACCTTTTAAATGAATCCAAATTGTGGAAAATCGGTTAAGGCAAACGGACATTAGGCGACTTTTTATCTCAATAGGTAAGACTCCCCGCCCCCGCCCCCCACTATTCATGAAATTACGACAAAATGTCATAAAACGAAGTTGTAGGAGACAGTTTGCTAATTATAACTGAGAATTGGTACTCGGTTAACACTTGAAAATACACACAAAAAATTATTTTTAAAAATGTTTAGCTCGTCACGCCCTCTTGCGCTTGTTTTAGAAGCTTAAAAATATTTTGGGTGAATTTCTCATGATCATTTTTAGTACAATTTTTTTTCCCCAAAGCTGTGGGATAAATAGTTTTCAAGATACGGCCGCGATCCATCCTTAATGGGACACCTGGTGAGCCCGTGTCGATCCACTGCAGGATGAGGTCTTTTCAGCATGCTTCCAACTGTCATAGTTCTAATAGTTCTAGGCTATCATCTGCCACTCGGGTCCAATATACTTAACGATGTCATCAGTCCATCGTGCTTTTGGTCTTCTTGCCGAACGTTTGCTATCAAATTGTATCCATTCCAGGGTTGTCTTGGTCCATCTGTCGTTCCATCGCCTCGCTATATAGCCTGCCCATCTCCATTTCAATTCTTTTACTTTCCCAATGATGTCACATTCGTTTGCTCCCTGATCCATGTGCAGGACTTTCTCTCCAGTCTTATAATGCCAAGTAATATTTCCATTCCTGTGCTACTCCAAATTTTTTAGTTGATTGCGATGTGAGTGTCCAGGTTTTACTTCCGTATGTCATAACGGCCAGGACGTACTAATTGAAAGTTTGCTCTTAAATACTATGCTGAGCCTACCAAATGCCTATCAGCTACATTTCACATGCCGTTCTACCTCCCCGCGTGCATCCCGTCTATTGATATCCTCTGTCTAAGATATATAAAGTGATCCACATTCTCCAAATTATTTTATTTTTAAACCAAATGGTTTGGCAGCCGTTTCCAGCTTTTGCATCCGTCTTTGCAGCTCCTCCGGGTCTTGTGAAAAGAGCACGATATCATCTGCGAATCTAAGATGACTTAAGTATGCACCATCAGCATTTATACCATCCTATTTCCAATTCTTCAAGGCAAGCTGAGAAAATAATAGGCGATATTGCGTCACCCTGCCATACACTCCGCTCTACATTAATTCCAACTTCAAGATCATCAAGGTGAACTATCCCTGTAACTTTATTATATATCGATTCTAATATGTGATTATGTATTATCAGATTACATTCTTCACTTCAACCATAATTCATCAATTTATTTCAACAATTTTTTTTTTCATATAAATGTTTATCTTCTAAGATCTAGTTAAAACCGGATGCTTTTTAATAGTTGGTAGGTAGTCTACGTAGGTCCCTCCAAATAGGTTTTTTGAGAGGCTAAAATGTATTCAAAACCTAAAGATTAATAGCCGGTAGGCGAGATTGATACATTCGGTATTTAGTGGGTTATATACTATTGGTAGTTAATGGATTCTGGTGATTACATGCGCTTATTAAACTGTAAAGTTAGTGTGCTCCTTAAGCTATAAACCGTAAGTCTAGTTGAAAAAATAGCCTAAATTGGTGATACGCCTGTAATTATTCTAGTTTTTCGTGGTAGTCCAATGTACAAGATCTGATAAATAAGCGTCATCACAAGCATAATGTGATGACGACCATTGAACTCAATGTATATGTAACACTGTAGGTTCCTTTTAATGGGACATATGTTGAATGATATTTTTCATTTACTTTATTTTATTTACATAATTTTTTTTAACATTTTTAAAGTATTTTTAAAATATTTGTATTTATTATCTCAAAAATTAATTCTGCATTTACAAATTGAATAGTATGTAAAAATCGCCTGCGAATGTTTCGTTTTTTTCTACTAATTAACAAATAACAAACCCACGAAAAATATGTGTTTTCCATCAGTTAGAACGTTTTCAAATATTGATTATTAAACTATATTCACCATTTACCATGTTGACAAAGTCAGAGCTTTGTGAGATCGCCATTCAGATTATTATATTTTTGTAAAAAAATGCGCTATTCGAAAAAGTGATTTTTTTTCATGTGAATTCAGGCTTATACCTATTGACGCTTTCGATTCAAACGGAAAATAGGGCTAAATAAATTGGAAAAAGCACATGATTATTTTTGCTTTCGATATATCAGCGGAAGTGATAATTTTTTCAAAAATGTATCAGTAGGATTTTCATATAAACAGGTTAATTTATATTTGTTCATAATTTATTTTTTTATTCTGTTTATATGCCAGATATCATCATTATCAATGTTTATTTAGATGCCGGTCGCGTTGGTGCGGCGGTAAGAGCGCCTGCTTTGCCGAATCCGCGCTGGAGCGATAGCTGGTTCGATTCCAGCGCTCGGATGGTTATTTTTCTTTCTTCTGTCCGTTTATCTTTCCTAAATGTTTGTGATTGTTTCTAGGCAAGAGTGTAAAATGCGACTACGAATTACCCCTCAGTCACGCCAGTTAAAGGCTGGGTAAGGCCGGATGCCTTCTGAGAAGTGTTCTACGTTGGTCACTCGCCAGTCGGTAGGTTTCCTGATAGACTTATGGGTAGGCACATAACCAAGGGTTTATAGCCCGAGGGGGTGCTGGCCTGGGTTTGTCGGAAGCTGATGACCGTGGTTCGGAACCCACGTTAAGCTGTAGGTCCAGTCGCTAAATAGCCTAGTTGCTGATGCGCCTCTAACCCAAACACTTTACTTTACTTTACTTTATTTAGATCAAAAAGGTTTTTTATACATATATTTTAAACCTTACTTCCTTCCTTCCAAAATCTTCATAAAATTTAATCTGGAGTCGTCAAATCGGGTGATTTACGCGACCCCAATAAATCTACATTTCGAACAATTAAGCGACTAAGGAAAATGTTCATCCAAATGTGGATTGTTTTACATGAGGTGTGTACTGTCGCATCATCCTACTGGAACAACATATTCTCCAATTCTTGCTTTTCCAATTGAGGTATCAAAAAGTTTCGATTTAAAAAAGTCAGTATAAACCGAAAGTAGTGCTAATTAAATTGGAAAACGCATATGATTATTTTTGCTTTTGAAATATCAGTGGAAGTGATAAGTTTTTCATTAATGTATCAGTGGGATTTTCATATAAACACGTTAATTTATAGTTGTTCAAAATTTATTTTGTTCATGCTGCTTATTTATCATCATCATCATCAATGTTTATTTGGATCAAAAAGATTTCTTATGGCGTTTTGGTATCTATTAGGTTTCAGTACTGCCGACATTTGAGTTTTGTCATATGCTTTAACCGTCGACCTGTTTATACCATATAAAGAGTATTTTGTTCCATGAGATAATTATTTATTATTATTATTATTCACGTGTGGGCCCTGGTGGACCACGCGAAGTACAATTAGAGGCGTTTGTTGTTATTAGCCTTCCTTTGAGCCCATACTAATTTCATTCTTTCGCTATGAGCTTTTTTCCTTTCGTCAGACCAAGTTGTTCCAGTCTTCCCACATTTCTCTTTCTGGCCAACCTTCCAAACGTTAACCTTGTGTCTGAAACAGCCTCTATCCTGAATTTCACTTTGTGTAATATTTGCTGATCTTAGGTCCTCTTTAATTGCCGCAATCCATTTAATTATTTCTACTTTAGCTCTACTCCTATTTTCATAAAATTCGACTATTTGTCTAGTTAGCCTACTCCGATTCATCCGTTTGATGTGTCCGTAAAACTGAAGTCTTCTTTTTCTCATATCGCTATGTATATCTGTGTATTGTTTGATTTCTTGGTTTTCTGGAAGTCGGTATGTTGTGCTATTTATTTGTTTGGGGCCTAGGATTTTTCTTATGATTTTTCTTTCCTTCTTTTCAATGACCTCGATGTCCCTCTTTCTATTCAAAATGAATGTTTCTGCAGCATATAGACATTCTGGCTTTATAACCGTGTTGTAATGTCTCAGTTTTGTGTTTTTAGATAGGCATTTTTTTTGTAAATATTTTGTATAAGTCTCAATGCCGTTTCCATTTTTTGACATCTACCCTTATTGGCCGCTTTTTCCAACCCATTTTCCATGATTATTTCACCCAAATATTTGAATTGAGAATTTTGAGTTTTTAGAAATGGTGTTCTTAGTCTGTTGCAGGTCATGTATTGTGTCTTTTCAAAGGAAATTTGGAGTCCTACCTTTTCTGCTGTTTCTTTTAAGATTTCAATCTGTTTCTGTGCCGTTAATACATTTTGAGCTAAAATTGCTAGATCATCAGCAAATGCCAGACAATCAATTTTGATGTTGGTTCTCCCCAGTTTAATGGGCTGGTCAATATTCAGTGCCGACTTTTTTTCACGCCACTCCTGTATTACTTTTTCTAGAACACAGTTAAATAAGAGTGGCGAGAGTCCATCCCCTTGTCTCACACCAGTTTTAATTTTGAAAGGCTCTGAGATGTCACCCATGAATTTAACTTTTGACCTCGTGTTAGTTAACGTTGCTTTAATAATTGCCAGCGTTTTCAGATCTAGTCCTTGTTCTTTCAAGATTCGGAATAAAGATTCGCGGTCAATAGAATCATATGCTTTTTTGAAATCCACAAATGTACAGACGAGATTTTTATTGTACAGTTTTTGATGTCTTAGAATCAACTTTAGATTCAGGATCTGTTCAGGGCAGGATCTGCCCGATCGAAAACCTGCTTGATATTCACCAATGTTAGGTTCTAACTGTACCTGTGCTCTGTCTAGTAGACATTGAGATAGAATCTTGTAACAAACTGGGAGAAGAGATATTCCTTTATAGTTGTTTACATCCGTTCTATCTCCTTTCTTAAGTAGTGGATGGATTAGAGCATCTTTCCAGTCTTCCGGAATCCGTTCAGTTCGCCAAACTTCTTGTAGAATTTTGGTTATTTCCTTGATTGTACCTGAACCAGTGGATTTCAAAAGTTCAGCAGTGATTCCATCTTCACCAGAAGCTTTGTTATTTTTAAGCCGCTTGATTTGCCTAATTATTTCCTCTTCATTCGGTGGTGATGAATCTGGGTTTGTTTGTTTAGGGTTTAGTGTTGGTAATTTGTTTAAGGGCTCAGGACAGTTTAGTATTTGTTCAAAATATTTCGCAAGTTCTTTGCAATTGTCTTGGTTATTTAGAGCTAATTGTCCGTTTTCCTTTTGAAAGCATAGGCTCTGCGGTTGATAGCCTGATAATTTAGATTTAAATGTTCTGTAAAAGTTTCGGGTGTTATTTTTTTTGGAAATCTTTTTCTATTTCATTAAGTTGATTGTTTTCATATTTTCTTTTAGTTTGTCTAATTAGCTTCGATGTTTCTTTTATTACTTCCAAAAAGATGTTATAGTATATTGCTGTTTTTTGACTGTTCCAATCTTTGAATGCTTTACTTCGGCTTAATACTGCTTGCTCGCAAACTTCATCCCACCACGGATGTTTTCTACGTTTTTGTAAAGTGACCAACTTTAAGGCTGTTTAAGATAATTATTTATTGTTTTTCTCCATGTATTCTTTAGTCTAGTTCTTCTTTTCCCTGGAATGTCATAATTTAAACTTGTCTAACCGTTTAAATTTGACGTTTCCTTATACAGGATGGGGTAGTTATCATTGAATTAGTTTAATTATTTATCGTTTGTAAAAGAAACAAGACAGTATTTTTGTTTTATATAATATGTTTATTTCAGCGTAAAATTTTCTGTTATTAATGTTTGAAAATTGCCAATAAAATATGAGTTATTAACAGCAGTGTAACTGCTATTTTTTAACACATCTTCCAATTGAGGCATCAAAAAGTTTTGTAGCTGTATTTTCACTACCGTCTTCAAGATCATATGGTCGAATGATGTTTTAAGCACGAACAGGACACCACTTTGTAACTTTACATGGATTGAATTTTGTTTGTCGAATGTTGTGGGGATTCTCTCTTGCCAGATAAATTATCGTTTTATGATGTGCCGAACGATTAGGACATTTTTGCCAAAATTCACGTTGAGTTGTAATTATTGATTTTTTTAAAATATGTTACAACAATTTCATTGCTTTTTTTAAAAGTGTATTTACCTGTAATAAAACTTGCAGGTCTGCACTTCACAATCACAATCTATCTGCACAAACTATCACAAATATGAAAAATTTCGCCAAAACAAAATGGTAGCGTGACATTTGCTCCACCCAGTAGTATGTCCAATACTTGCCTATTTCCATTTTACTTTTTTTTACTGTTTACTTTTATATATTTTATTTTACTTTTATATATTACTAACTTAATATACTTATTAAATTATCTATATCAGATCTTACCTAATAATTATCGGTCAAAAATATGTGTTTTCAAAGATTCAAAGAATGCTTTCAATTAGTGATTATTAAAACCTATTTACGATGTAGATTAAATCATGGCTTTGCGAGGTCGTCAATCAGAACGTTTTATTTTTCCACACCAACGAATTTAATTGGCGCAAATTACAAAATTGTACTAATCAAAACAAAACTACTCAACGTTTGCGCTCATATTAAACCCACCTTTTTTGGTATAATTGCTAACTAACCTAAACTAAATGGAAAAAGGAACGATTATTTTTCAGATAAATACAATATTTTTGAAATATCTATGTTTTATGTGACAAAATAAAAGCATCTTCCAACTAAATTGTTTACCGTTGACACATATTTTATATGTGAATTAGCCGGCCGCGGTGTTTTGCGTGGGTTACTTGCCTGCCTGGCAATCCAAAGGTAGCTGGTTCGATTCCAGCACTCGGATGGGTGCTTTTCTTTAATTCTTCTGTCCGTCTTACTTCCTACTCTACACACACACATTTATACACCCACATTTATACACACATATTTATACACCCACATTTTATATGTGAATTAGCCGGCCGCGGTGTTCTCGTGGGTTAGTTGCCTGCCTGGCAATCCAAAGGTAGCTGGTTCGATTCCAGCACTCGGATGGGTGTTTTTCTTTAATTCTTCTGTCCGTCTTACTTCCTACTCTACACACACACATTTATACACCCACATACACACACACACGCCCACACATGTCCACATCTAAATATCTGTGAATTTTTCTAGCCAAGAGTGTAAAATTCTACACCGAATTACCCCTCAGTCACGCCAGTTAAAGGCTGGGTAAAGCCGGATGCCTTCTGAGAAGTGTTCTACGTTGGTCACTCGCCAGTCGGTAGGCTTCTTGATAGACTTATGGGTAGGCACGTAACCAAGGGTTGATAGCCTGAAGGGGGTGTTGGCCTAGGTTTGTCGGTAACTGGTGACCGTGGTTCAGAACCCACGTTAAGCTGTATGTCCAGTCGCTAAATAGCCTTAGATGCTGATGTCGTCTCTGCCTCTATTGAATATAATAGATGAAGTATTGAAGATAATAGATGACAAAGGGAAAACTCAAAATCTCATCTAGATTTTTATCTATCTTTAACAATAAAACAAATGTTTCCTTTTGTTTTCCTATTAATCTAGTTTGGTTATTATTATTATTATTATTATATATTATATACATATATATATATATATATATATATATATATATATATATATATATATATATATATATATATATATATAAGACTTCCATTTTTCTTGAATATTGAGTTTTATATTTTTTATGTACTTCTGAAAATTCTGCTGATTATTTCAATGAAATTCAATTGCATAAAGTTCGAATTACGGAATTATTAAACATGAGTGAGTAATATAGAAATGCCTAATTGAGTAAATGCTTTGACTACCCTTCTTTACACTGCTGTCCGCCAGATGGCTGTAATGAGAAAATGAAATGTTTGAGAGAAGAATGAATGAAGAGAAAATGTTTGTTTTTATCGTTGATCACTTCACAGGCCAAGTTTTATCATATTATCACTAATAAATATAAAAAAAATATCTTCGAACAAAAAATTCAACTTAAATATCCGTAGTAAAAAAATAAAAATTATATTCAAGAGATATTTTTTTTGAGTATTCTACGTTATTGATTGATTTGTCCGTTACTTTGTGATAGTTCATTTTTTAAAAAGAAATAAAACAATTTTTTACATTGTTATCTATCACTTTTATTTTTAAACAAAATTTGTGTGACTATAGCTTCGTAAAACGACTTTACATTCTCAAACACTACTTTAAAACTTTTTTTTATTCTACGTTATGTTCACAAACTTTTAATATCGTATTATCCAAATAAAAGTAAAATAAACAATGAGAAACGAAATAAGCAGCTTCATTATTGAATTTAAAGATCCGAGTTTTTATTGATTTTACGAAGCTTTAAAAAATTGTAGAAAATCACAGAAGTTCGGGCCAAAAAAATCCCAAAATAGCATAGAACACTACGTCCTCCTAAATTTTTGTGCGATTCGGAGTTGATAGAAATGCATACTGGATGGTCAAAGTTTACAATTTTTCAAAAATCATCAACCTTGAAAGGGAATATCACCGAACCTTGTATGCAAATAAATTTTTTGAGTCACTTGCTTGAAAAGCATACATCCATGAAAAAAAGAGCTATGGCGAGAGCAGATCAGTTGAAAATTGAATTTTTGGTGGCCATTTGAAAATGGTCATTTTACAGAAATTTTTATTTTACTCAACTAGGTTTTAAAAAAAAGGCTAAATGGTCTAGGGATTTAAAATATTTTTTTATACATACTAGAAGATTTAATAAACAAAATCTGATATAAATAATTTGATTGCGGCTTAAAGTTTTTGAGAAATGAATTTTGGAAAATGGCTAAAAATATATATATATATATATATATATATATATATATATATATATATATATATATATATATATATATATATATATATATATATATATATATATATGGAATCTTTGGTGTGAAACACTGAAGTTGAAGAGATTTACCACTAAACACCAAATCTCTTTTTTGAACTTCTCGACGCACATTTCGCTAACCATGTTCTATTTATATGAACCTAACGAAGCATGTAAATTATTCAATCAAAAAAATCAATTATTAATGTAAGGCTTAGTAAACTTCACATTTCATGATTTTTACATGATTTGTCTAAAGTTTTAGTGTTTCACACCAAAGGTTCCAATAGAAGAATTGATCTACGATAGCTACACGGTCAGCGGAACTAAATCTTTATCGTAAGTACACTACTAAAATTGGGCTTACTGGAGCAGATATTTGGTTTCTTAAGGCATGCCAGACCAATAAAATATTTCCCAATTTTATTAAAGTTAATATTTCAAAATCTTCCAAAATATGTGACAAAATAACACTTGGATGTCTGTATATTCTGACTATATATTCCTAGAAAGTTAGGAGGCAGAGGTCTCTTGAACATAAAGAATCTCTGTCTAAACCAGGAGAGTAAGATGAGAGAGCGCTTCATTAATTTAAGCAGCATGCTAATGAAGCTGGTTGCTAAGGAGGACCGGTGTTTCATCCCGCTGAACCTAGATAAAGCGAACCGTGTTGATAGTAGAATAACACTTACGGATTGTGTCCGTGAATGGAAACAACAGACAACTGCATGGACGTTATCCAAAGTAATTCGAGAATGATACCGTTGATAGACCATTGTCTCTGAATTGAACACCTTATCGGTGGGTGTGCAGTTCTTGCCCCTAATGCTTATTTAGGAAGGCATAATCAGCTGGCGAAAATTATACATCAGCAAACTGCATTAAAGTACTCGCAATTAGATAACGCACCTGCCCCATGTTATAAGTACTCACCTTCTCCGGTACTAGAATTATCAATCAATCACAACAGATCGAACGGTCTATTATAACAGACCAGACATTTTTCTAATTAGTAAAAAGCAGAAAAGAGCCTTTATAATCGACATCGCAGTGTCGCTCTGTCATAATATCAGGAAAACCGAGTTGGAGAAAATCATTAAATATGAAAATATGTCATACGATTTAAAAAACCTGTGGAAACTGCGTAAGGCAGAGATAGTGCCTTTCCTCATATCCGCCGAAGGCTTAAGTAATTGTTTGTAAAATCTTATGCTAAGTGAGAGGAGCTGTACTGCTTTCTCATTTTGGCATTGTAATATCGACGAGCTCAGGCTGAGATGCTGAATTCAATATATATTTGTTTCCAAAACCATAGGGCATTAACATCGTTAAGAAAGTACATAATAAACACTTAATACTATATAAAAAAAACAGAAAAAAAAAGATTTACAACTGAAATCTGTTTTGTCATTTTTAAGTGTCGTCCGCTTCGACTGAAGAATTCAACATTCAGACTCATAGAAACATATATATATATATATATATATATATATATATATATATATATATATATATATATATATATATATATATATATATATATATATATCAATGGTGCAAACTTAAACCATCTTAGATTTGCAGATGATATTATTCTCATTTCACAAGACCCAGAGGAGCTGCAAAGACGCATACAAGAACTGCAAAGGGCTGGCGAACCATTTGGCTTGAAAATAAACCTGAAAAAGAGTCAGGTTATGTTCAATAACTTCGCTCAGGACAGAAGAATTTCAGTTTTAGGAAGGGATTTAGAGATTGTGGACAGCTTTGTATATCTTGGGCAGAGGATTTCCATGGAGGGGAATACCGCCCGGGAGGTGGAACGGCGTGTTAAATGTGGCTGGCAGGCATTTGGTAGGCTCAACATAGTGTTTAAGAGCAGACTCCCACTTTGCCTGAAAAGAAAAGTATTCGATCAGTGCGTTCTACCCGTTATGACATACGGAAGTGAAACCTGGACACTCACATCGCAATCAATTCAAAAACTTCGGGTGGCACAGAGGGGAATGGAAAGACGTATGCTTGGCATTACAAGACGAGACAGAAAGTCCTGCGCATGGATCAGGGAACAAACAAAAGTCTGTGACATCACTGGAAGAGTAAAACAGTTGAAATGGAGATGGGCAGGCCCTATAGCGAGGCGATGGGACGACAGATGGACCAAGGCAATCCTGGAGTGGATACCGCTTGATCGCAAACGTCCGCGAAGAAGACCGAAAGCACGATGGACTGATGACATCGTTAAGTATATTGGACCCGA